>OZ024744.1:100813714-100978714 GCA_964016885.1 Eledone cirrhosa
CACACAGTCCACGCTGTAAATGTGGCCGTGTAGGCAACACGGTAAAAACCTCCCAGCCCCACACTGTAAATGTGGTTGGTGTTAGGAAGGGCATCCAGCTGTAGAAAACCTGCCAGACAGTCCACGCTGTAATGTGGGCCGTGTAGGCAACACGGTAAAAACCTCCCAGCCCCCACACTGTAAATGTGGTTGGTGTTAGGAAGGGCATCCAGCTGTAGAAAACCCGCCAGACAGTCCTATGCGAGCAAGACAACCACTCTTGCCTCAAGTGGGAAAACCCCCGTCCAAACCCATGCAAGTGTGGAACACAGACGCTAAACCTGATGATGATGATGATGTAAATAAAGGCAATTTTTTTATTATAATTGTTTCTACTTTTGGCACAAGGCCAGCAATTACCCAGTGTATTACTGGTACTTTATTTTATCAACCCCTATAAGGATGAAAGGCAAAGTTAACCTCAGCGGGATTTGAACTCAGAATGGCAAGGGCCATAACTTTATGCATCAAAGCATGGCATCTGACCCTCTACCGATTCTGCCAATCCACCGCAATTTTTTTATTATAATAATTAAATTTTGGTGGCACTTTTTTCAAAAATGCTATTTTAATCCTTTAGTTACCAACACAGCTAAAACTGGCTCTGGTTCTATGAAATAAAACCACCTATTTTGAAAGTTTCCAATTTAGATTCAAATCTTCCAACATAAGTTTATATAAGAACCTTATGTTAAGTAATGAAATAATTGATAATTTTATTAAATCTGTAGATCACGCCACCTAGCTTTGACTTTGGAGGCAGTCGATTAACTGCCCTTAGTTCTGACGTCAGTAGCTGAATACACACTCTTTTCAACTTGATGTGTTGATGCGAGCAGACGCGTTTCATGGTGGCGAAACAGCGATATCACATTATGCGGTCACAGGGTATTTGAACACCGCCACAAAATAATAATTACGAATTACCAATCATGGAGCAACTGCTATGATAACCTGTTTTGTTTATTGTTCTGATTAAAATGCTCATGTACATATAATCTCGAGGTATGTTCTTTTTGCTTAATTGTTTACCTACACCTAACAACAAATAGAAGAGATGTCCTAGCAGCCAAGCTAGGGAAACAAACTCCCCACTAAATCGTAAAACAACGCAGACTTCTAAAGTTGGTGACCATCTCTCCTAAAGCGGTTGACCCCGATTATGCAACCTTCTAAAAGGACTTCTAAAAACCTCCAGAGAAGAACACATACGTCATTTGAATCTTTTGTTTTGTCGACTCAAGGATTACAGTGTTCAAATTAATCCATCAAAATGTGTTTTTGGTTCCAATTCTCTGAATTTTTTGGGCCACGTCATTGACGCTGACGGTATTCAGCCTATTCCTGAGAGAGTTAAAGCTATAGAGGATTTGCCTCCACCAACCTCACTCCGTCAGTTGCGCCAATTCTTGGGGCTGATTAATTTTTATAGGTGGTTTGTGCCTAATTGTGCTAAGCTACTCTTCTCTTTGACGGAAATTTTGAAAAATTGCCGAAAGAAAAATAAAGACATTTCTTTGAATGAAACTCAACTCCAGGATTTTTGAGAATGCGAAAATTGCTCTAGCCAATGCATCTTTGCTGGCTCACCCAGTGTCCAATGCTAAGCTTTCGCTTTGTGTTGATGCGTCGGATACTGCCGTGGGCGCAGTTTTGCAGCAAAGTAGGAATGATCAACAGCAACCGTTGGAATTTTTCTCCAGGAAGCTGAACCTGCCGAAACCCGCTACAGCACCTTTGGACGGGAAGTTGTTAGCTATATACTTATCGGTGAAGCATTTTTCGCAGATGTTTGAAGGAAGAACGTTCACCATCTTCACGGACCACAAGCCGTTGACATTCGCCTTGCGAGCAAAGGCAGACAAATACTCGCCCAGAGAAAACTAAACATCTTGATCTCATCTCTCAGTTTACAAATGATATTCAACATATTCCGGGTTCTATGAATACACCGGCTGACGCCCTGTCTCGTTTGCCGATTGCTTCGATTTCGTCGTCCGATGACATAGATTTGAATCGCTTGGCAGCCGATCAGCCTACCCTCAAATCGTTGGATGTTACATCGTCTGAATTTGTTAATTGCAGGATGAAATACCTACTTTTACCGACCGCAGACGGACGGATCCTCTGCGACGTCTCTTTGGATGCGCCACGCCCTTTTGTTCCGTTGAACCATCGTCGAACTGTGTTTCTTGTTTTACACAGCATTTCACATCCAGGATCTTCTGCCACAGTAAAACTCATAACGGCTAGATTCTTCTGGCCAAATATGAGACGTGAAATTACTGTTTGGCGCCGTTCCTGTGTTAGTTCACAGGCATGTTAAGACTCCTCTAAATATTTTTAGTAACCCGGAACGCTCGGTTTCACCACATTCATGTGGACATCGTGGGACCTTGGCCAATCTGCGGTGGTCATAATTACATATTGACTGTTATCGATCGTTTTTTCCGCGATGGTCTGAAGCCATCCCCTTGAAATATATCACTGCTGAGACGACAGCGCGTGCCCTTGTGTCTGGATGGATCGCTCGATATGGAGTACCAACATCAGTTACCACGGACTGGGGAAGGCAGTTTGAATTGAATCTCTTCCATGAATTAACGAAGATCATCGGTGATAAACGCATCCAAACGACTGCATATCATCCTGCCTCTAATGGAATGGTAGAGCGCTTCCTCACCGACAACTAAAAGCCGCTTCTCCTGACTCTATGCGTTGGAGCAAGTACCTCCCTATTGTGTTGTTGGGGATTCGGTCAACAATAAAGGAGGACTTTGGGTTCTCCCCGGCCCGAATTGTTATATGGTGCTCCTCTAGCGTTACCTGGGCAAATGCTTGCCTCTGTCGATCTTGCTGCACAGGATCCGCTTTCCTACGTATCCCGTCTGCGTTCCTATTTTCAGGACATGCTGCCGATGGATACGAGGAAGCAAACTATAAAATCTGCAGTCCCGAGGGATATTGTCTCGTGGACCCATGTGTCTGTGAGAAACGATGCTGTGAGACCACCTCTCACACAACCGTACTCTGGACCCTACCATGTAGTAGCTTGTTCCGAGAAACTTTTCACTGTAGACATTAAGGGTTCCAGAGAGACGGTTTCTATTGATCGACTCAAACGAGCACATTTGGATACAGACGCTATCACACCTGAGCCACAAACGCCCCCGTCTTTTTCTTTCGCACACACACCCTGCTTCTTCGTCCACCCCATCACCAAGATATAAGACAACGACCCGTTCTGGTTGAAGAGTCCACTAGCCCAAAGAACTCTTCCAAATTTTTATTATATGAACTGGCCACTGGACCCTTTTTTGCAAAAAACTGTGTAGCACTGTATATTTTTAAGCTGCTATTGTGCGGCCGCTTTAATCCTGTATTTCCTATTTGAACTATTTGAACTTTTAAAAATTGTATTTACGTTTTATTATAATTTTTTTCTTTCTCGTTCTTGCATGCATGTTTCATATGTTCTTTTGAAAATTGTTGTGCTCTTCATGCTCGATTGGGCTGATTGCTCCTTGGTTTGGGGTTTTTGCTAGTTGCACATCGTTTTTCTACATACATGGTCCGACTAAATCGTAAAACAACGCAGCCTTCTAAAAAAGGTGACCATCTCTCCTAAAAATCCCTCAAAATTCTTCATTAATTAATTAAAATAGACTATATTTCATTAGAAATGTGGTCGTGAAAGTTAAGAAAACTGTTAAATATTTGAATATAAGTTCCCCTCCACATTTTATGTCTGAGAAATGGGCAATATCCAAATCCCATTTATTAGCCAAGGCTAATTCTGGAAAGAAACATGAAATATATCTAGGGCATTATAAAATTCCAGAGATCCATGGACGAGTTCTCTCCAGCGGTCTCTGACCCTCATCATTGCTGCCATGTCCTGTGTCTCCAACGGACCAGTGTCTGTCCTTAGGGCATCAACATATGTCAACCTCAGTCTCCCTCTTCTAGTGTGTCCGTGCAGGGGCTCCCACAGGAGTGCAGTGTCAACTCTGGATGTCGGTGAGCATGTCCAACTAACCTCAGTCTCTTCTGTGTTAACTTTTCGAGCTGACTTTTGGGAGGCTCCCGTACAACTCAGTTTTTCATCCTCTGTATACTGATTAATGTTCAGAGCCATCCTCAGCATTCTCGTGTAGCACCCATCCACCATCTGAGTGAGTTTCTGGGTCAGTGTCCAAGTCTCAGACCCATACAGACTCCACTGTAGCAACGATGGCACGGATCTTCAGGTCTTTATGAAGGTCCAACTTCCCACAGTTTGAGATGAAATATATATATATATATATATATATATATACATATATACACACTTTACTAATATTTTTGTATTGTATGAGTTCTTTAATTCTCAATTTGAAAATTTCATATATATATATACGAACACGGTTCAGCTGAAAAGTTCATAGGCTGGCCAAGATACTCTCACGGAATCACCAAATGAGGTTTAGTTTTCAACATAGTCCATTGAAAGAAACAATGTGTAGTTATTAATAAGAAGAGTTGAAATTAATGCAAGCAAGATTTCGCAGCTCTAGCATCACTCCTTCAGTCAGCCTATGAACTTTTTCAGCCAACCCTCGTTCATGCACTTGAAATTATATTAATTTAAATATCGCCCTCACTCTGAATCGATCGACAAGATCCCAGACCTCATTCGCTTGCTGAGTGGGGTGGACCTTGTCAAAATCTGACAGAGGAAACAATGTTTCCATTAGTCTTTCCATTGCTGATACTATCTATCGGTTGCAACTCCTGGTAGAAGGAGCAACGTGAAAATAAAGTGTCTTGCTCAAGGACACAATGCATCACCTGATCCAAGATTTGAACTCCCAACCTCACGGTTGTCAATCCAACTCTCTAACCACTCAGCCACGTGGCTTCACAATTAAATACTAACATTGTAATTTTAAAATGTTTTCGCGTTTTTAATTTGTGTAGTGAAAAAGAGAATGATTCTGTTGATTCCAACCAAAACAGCACTCAAGATAATTTTAACAGTAATGATGCAGAATTTGAGGTAAGTGAAGTAAAATTATTTCTCTCTCTCCTCTCTCTTCTCTCTCTCTCATCTCTCTCCTCTCTCTCTCTCTCTCTCTCTCTCTCTCTCTCTCTCTCTCTCTCTCTCTCTCTCTCTCTCTCTCTCTCTCTCTCTCATCTCTCTCTCTCTCTCTCTCTCTCTCTCTCTCTCTCTCTCTCTCTCTCTCTCTCTCTCTCTCTCTCTCTCTCTCTCTCTCTCTCTCTCTCTCTCATCTCTCTCTCTCTCTCTCTCCTCTCTCTCTCTCTCTCTCTCTCTCTCTCTCTCTCTCTCTCTCTCTCCTCTCTCTCTCTCTCTCTCTCTCTCTCTCTCTCTCTCTCTCTCTCTCTCTCTCTCTCTCTCTCTCTCTCTCTCTCTCTCTCTCTCTCTCTCTCAAGATACAAAAACTAAAACTGAAATATGCTGCTGCCATGTTTAAAACAGATCCAGATGATACAAAATGAATCCAGCCAAAGAAACTCTTCCAAAAAAAAATGGACCATACTATCACGACATGGTTCCTCAACCCATTGAGGAGAGCAGTACCTTCACTTAAGTTCTGACCTTGTCTGTGACTAACTCGTCCAACCAATGAAATATTGTGTAAAATAATGATAGTGATGACATTCAGACTTGTTCTCATCCAGACTTGTTCTCATCTTGACTATAACACCAAAAATGGGGACATCACGACCATCATCATTTCATGTCTGTTTTCCGTGCTGTATGTCATTGGTTAGACAAGTTGTTAATGGTCCGAGACTAAACAGGTCAAGAAACCATGTTCCATATTTTGGTATGGTTACTATAACTGGATGCCCTTCCTAATGTCATCCACTTTACTGAGTGTGCTTCACCGATTAGCATTTAAACCAGCCATATCCGGCCAGAATACCCACCTTTCTGTTTAATCTGGCTGAAACCGGCTGCTCATGCTGATGTTAAAGTATAGTTCTCAAAATATTAAATAATATCAAAATCTCATAGATACATTATGTCAGGTAAAGCCTTTACTGTGAAAATACAATAATAAATATAGAGTAATGTAAATGCTAAAGAGTTAAATGTGACTCATTTGAATATATGTTGGCGCAGTGGCTTAGTGGTAAGAGTGTCGGAGTTACAATCATAATTTCCTGGGTTCGATTCCTGGGCTGGGTTGTGTGTTGTGTTTTTGAGAAAAACACTTCATTTCACTTTGCTCCAGTATACAAAACTGAAAATGAGTACCAGCAGCAATAGCTGGGGGTTTTTACTCTGCAATGGACTAGCATCTTGTCTTGGGGGGAATTCTTGTACTCTGTCGCTTCGTTCCACAAAACTGGATAAGCACCAACCTGACAAGCCTCCTGGCTCGAGACAGACTTAAGACTTTAGAGTTTGAATATAAGCAAGTTTGTATTAATAGCTTGTATTGTTTAACCCTTTAACATTTACATTATTCTATATTTACTATTGTATTTTCATGGTAAAGGCTTTACCTCACATAATAGCAAATCTGTGAGATTTTGATGCTATTTATTTTGAGAATATCTTCACATCAGTATGAGCGGCCAATTACAGCCAGTTTGAAGAGAAAGAGGTGAGAGAATTCTGGCCGATTTAAATGCTAAAGGGTTAAAGTATTATTTCAACATGTCATTCAAATGTTATTTATATTTCTGTTACCAGTATTCCAATGTTCCATCTCATCCTGCTGGCATTGTTCTAATGCGACCTGGCTATTACACTGTACCTAGTTGGAATGAATTGAGAGACATCACTGATGAAAATGGTGATTGCATTGTGGAAGACTTTACCATTGGAAGAGAAGGCTATGGAAGTGTGTTTTTTCCTGGCCCTACTAATATCGCTGGAATGAACTTTGATGAAATTGGTAAGTACAAGAGTTGTTATTACTTTTACACTGATATTATTTGGTGTTCATTACTGTAATCAGGATTATGCTGTTAATGTATTAATGTGTAACTGGCTGAACATTCCACAGACACGTGTATCCTTAATGTAATTCTCAAGGAGATTCAATGTGAAACTGTGTGGGACAAAGCTGGCTCTTTGAATTACAGGTACAGCTCATCTGACGAGCTTCCAAACAGTTTCCGTTTACCCAATTTCACTCATAAGGCATGGGTCGACCCAAGGCTTATGTACGGTAAATGACACTTGCCCAAGATGCCATGCAGTGGGATTGAACCTGGGACCTAATGATTGTGAAGTAAATTTCTTACTGTAGAAGAATGAATCCATGATTTAACCCTTTCATTACTATGTTTCTAATAAAAAAAAAAACACTGTCTATGATTTTCAAATCATTTTGAAAATCAAGAATTGGGGCATGTGGTTAGAATGTCTCAAGAAAGAATCACTGGACAGATTTTATGGGCAAAATCAGCTGGCAGAAGACCCAGGGGTGGACCCCAAGTAAGATTGTTAAGATCCACTGGAAGGAGTGTTTGAGGACTCTGCCCCATGACCCTCTTAGGAATAAGTGGGCGAAGAAGATGGATCAAGAATTTGGAGGGTTTTAGTAACATAGTTCACTTTCTCATTATTAAACTGGTGTTTGGAGCATAACTTTAGAAAAGCTCTTATATAAAATTATGTTGGAAGTATTTAAACAAATATGAATACTTGAAAATAAATACTTTAGTGTCATAAAGGACCAAGAACTGTTTGGTATCAAAAGGTTTAAAAGATGGTAGATGTCAAAGATTTAGGTCACTGGACCGAGAGCTTTGGCGGTACTCAGTAATAGAGAAGACCCGCGTTACCTAAATACAAAGTAAAACCTACTACAGTCAGTAGGCATCTCTAACAAAATACACCCCCGTCCCACCACCCCCACCCCATCCACACCGCCCCTTTCAATGTAAAGTTATGTTGGTGCCACAAAATCCAGGCCGAAACAAATGAGATCGTGTAGGTGTCACGACAAAAAAACACACAGTCCACGCTGTAATGTGACCGTGTAGGCAACACAGTAAAAACCTCCCAGCCCCACACTGTAAATGTGGTTGGTGTTAGGAAGGGCATCCAACCGTAGAAAACCCGCCAGACAGTCCTATGCGAGCAAGACAACTCTTGCCTCAAGTGGGAAAACTCCCGTCCAAACCCATGCAAGCATGGAACACGGACGTTAAACGATGATGATGATGATGATGATGAAAAATCTTTTCAGTTTGAACATTGTCAGGTGGTTTATGTTGGGATTCAGTGGTGAGATCAAAATGAGTAGTCATTGATCATCATCATCATCGTTTAACGTCCATCTTCCACACTAGCATGGGTTAGACGGTTTTGTTCCACTTGATGGTGGATTGGTTGGGAGACTGTGTCTGGCTCGTACAGAATTGTCTCTGGCAGGTTTACTACAGCTGCGTGCCCTTCCTAACACCAATCACATTTACAATGTGGACTGGGAGCCTTTTTATCGTGTCTCCTACATTACCACTTTACAGTGTGGACTGGGTGCTTTTTGTCGTGTCACCAACACAGTGGACGGAAATGGGAAGATGGAGTGGGGTGTATATTGGGTTAAGAGGTGACCAATGACTAGGTTTCAGTTTGTATGCAAGGGAAGGCGGGTCTTCTGTATAACTGCATGTCTAAAGGGATGAGAAGACTCTTTAGTTGTGACAAAGACAGGACAACCTCTCTAGTATCACAAGTTGAATCCTTTAGTATATAATTGGATAGGAAGACCCTTTAGTTGTGACAGACAGGACAACCGCCCTAGTATGAATCCTTTAGTATATAAAGGAATGAGAGGACCTAAAAGAATTCCCTAGTGTCACATTGTGTTGGACCATTGGTGTTTAAAGAGTTAAGGACCCTTTAGTTATGTCAAAGACATGACAACCTCCCTTGTGTTGGTGATCTACATGTATACACCCAGTGTGCTCTGTAAAATGGTTGATGATAAGAAGGGCATCTCGCTGTAGAAAACTTGCCAAATATAGGTTTCAGAGGACTCTTCTATTGTGGCAAAAACATGTCAACCTCTGTAGTTTTTGTGACATGATAAAATGCACTCAATACACTCTATAGAGTTGTTGGTGATAGAAAGGGCATCCAACTGTAGAAAATTTGCCTACAAACACATGCACACTAACATTACACATCCTAACAGAACATGTTCCCTTCACTTCATTTCTCTCCAGCTTCTGTATATTCTATAAAATAAATTTCAGTCCATTTCCGAAAGAAAGAAGTAACCGTTTATCCTGATGACATAATGAAGCCTGAGGTTGGCCAAGGGTTAAACAAACGAGCTGAAATAACGCTGGACTGTGTGTGGCCAGTTGATAAAACGACCAAAACTATCATCTCAGTGAGTACAAAGATACTGCTTAATATAGATTTGTTTTTATTATAATCTTTCATAAGTGCGGTAGATTGGCAGAGCTCGTAGTGTGTCAAACAAAATGCTATGCAGTATTTAGTAATGACTTTCTACATTCTGAGTTCAAATCCCACCAAGGACTTTGCTTGTTCGATATAATAAAGTAGCAGTCAAGTAACAGGGTCGATGCAATTGACTTCCCCACTTCCTCCAAATTGCTGGCCTTGTGTCAACGTTAGAATTATCTTTCATGTGCCTTGTAAATTAAAAGCTTCATATAAAGTTGTCTTCTTTATAAAACTTTGTATTCCTTAATTCTTAACATCCTGTAATGATTTATAGAAAATATCGAAAAACATTGTTTGTTAATTCAAATGTTTATAGTATCTTTACTAGAGAACAGATTGTTGTTAAAATATGTAGTATTATCTTTTAACATCCTGTAATAATTTAGCAGAAAACATCTATAAACAGTTTGTTAATTCAAATGTTTATAGCATCTTTACTAGAGGACAGATTGTGAAAATTTGTGGTATTAGAGTAAAAACTTACTGTACTGTTTTGTACTTTACAAGAATGTTATATTGATGTGGTTTCATGTGGTACAGGACATTAATAGTTAATGAAGCAATAACGTTTTTTGTTACAGAGTCCTGACAGATTAAAAGTTATGAATTATGAAAAAAGACTTGAAAATGCGACAATAAGCCTAGGTGGACAATTTCTGGATTATCGGCCTGAAACAGGATCTTGGGTTTTTGAGGTGGAGTTATTTTTATAATTACTGTTTTATTTTCTTTACTTACATAATTAACCCTTTAGCATTTACATTACTCTGTATTTACTATATTATCACGGTAAAAACACTTTACCTTACATATGAAATCTATGAGATCTTAATATAATTTATTTTGAGAACAATACCTTAACACAAGTATGAGCGGCCGGTTTGAACAGAAAGAGGTGAGATAATTCTGGTTGGATACGGCCTATTTAAATATTAAAGGGTTAATGTACATTTTTTTTTTTTAATATAAAAAAATTAAGATATTTCCACAATTGTAATATTTATATATCAGTAAAATCTATATAAAATAAAACTGTTAATTAATTCTTTTTTTTATTTGTCAATATTAGGTAAAACATTTTTCTAAATATGGTCTCAAAGACGATGATTCTGAAGATGAACAAGCGCACAATGTTTCAAAAGCCATGAAAGAAATTAACCAAAGAAATTTAACAGTTCAGGTTAGTTGTTTTTTTTTTTTGTTTTTTTCCAACTCTTGAGATCTTGTAAAGATTTGGCAGAAATATCTAAAAACAGGTTTGATAATTCAAATGTTTATCCCTTTCATGACTATTTCCTTACAAATACACTATTTCAATTAAGGTACCTTTGTCCATTGCTGTCTTTGACAGCATTTACCTGTTTTAACAGCTGTTCTAGTGGTGAGATTTTTTCATTTTGATATGTATTTAATGAAGAATTTTGAGGGATTTACTAAAATTATAATTTCATTACTAAGAATAGTAACTTAATGTAAGGTTCTTATATAAACTTGTGTTGGAAGATTTTAATTTAAATTAGAAACCTTTAAAATGAATGGTTTTATTTCATAGAACCAGAGCTGGTTTTGGCTGGGTTGGTAACTAAAGGGTTATAGTGTCTATAGTAATGGACATGTTGTTTTGAAAATTTGCCATGGTTGAGTAAAGGTATCGATTTTTAATGTAAACCTGAAGAAGCAGAGAGATAGAACAACTCTGTTGTCCTCAACAGCCAATATATTCCTTACTTCTTTGTCCAACCCATACTAGCATGGAAAACTAGGAGATACTTTGATTTACACTTTCCCAACTCAGGAAAGCCTGGCACACTCCCAAAAAGACAGATACCACCCACACAACCTCTTTTCCCAAGCAGTGTATAAATGCCCCCCGTTCTAGGCCACTAAGGGAAACTGGGCATCACCATGATTTCCTCTTCAAGTAATGTCATGCCCCCCCCCCCCCCCCCATACACACACACATACACACTGCTATGTCCACTGAGCACCATGTTGCTGTAATAGAATAGTGGTAGTGCCAATACAAAAGCACCTGGTCCTCCCTGTAATGTGATAGGGCTGATGCCACAGCAGAAGCACCCAGTCCATCTTGTAAGGTGGTAGTTTCAGTCATGATAAAATGCTCCCAGTTCACACTGTAAAGTGGTTGGTGTTAGGAAGGGCATCTAGCTATAGAAACCATACTCCCAGTACATGCTGTAAAGTGGTTGGTGTTAGGAAGGGCATCCAGCCATAGAAACCATACTCCCAGTACATGCTGTAAAGTGGTTGGTGTTAGGAAGGGCATCCAGCCATAGAAACCATACTCCCAGTACATGCTGTAAAGTGGTTGATGTTAGGAAGGGTACCCAGCTATAGAAACCATACTCCCAGTAAATGCTGTAAAGTGGTTGGTGTTAGGAAGGGTATCCAGCTATAGAAACCATACTCCCAGTAAATGCTGTAAAGTGGTTGGTGTTAGGAAGGGCATCCAGCCATAGAAACCATACTCCCAGTACATGCTGTAAAGTGGTTGGTGTTAGGAAGGGTATCCAGCTATAGAAACCATAGTCCCAGTAAATGCTGTAAAGTGGTTGGTGTTAGGCGGGGCATCTAGCCTGTAGAAACCATACTCCCAGTACATGCTGTAAAGTGGTTGGTGTTAGGCAGGGAATCTAGCCTGTAGAAACCATACTCCCAGTACATGCTGTAAAGTGGTTGGTGTTAGGCAGGGCATCCAGCCATAGAAACCATACTCCCAGTACATGCTGTAAAGTGGTTGGTGTTAGGCAGGGAATCTAGCCTGTAGAAACCATACTCCCAGTACATGCTGTAAAGTGGTTGGTGTTAGGAAGGGCATCCAGCCATAGAAACCATACTCCCAGTACATGCTGTAAAGTGGTTGGTGTTAGGCGGGGAATCTAGCCTGTAGAAACCAAGCTAAGACAAAGCATATGAGCAGGTCCTAATCATCTAACGAGTCAGGCCGCAGCACACGACAGCCACCTAACCCACGCAAGCATGGAAAATAAACACTAAATTGTGGCGATCATGATGTGATACAGTCATAGTACTGTTTTGTACTTTTCAACGTCTTGTTAATGTGGTTTCATGTGGTACAGGATGTTAAGAGTTAATGTGGTGTCATGTGGTACAGGATGTTATGCTTTAATGCATTTCACACAGACTTGTGTTAAAAGTTAAAAAATATATTTATCTGTTAATCTTATATTCTCTAGATTTTATTTCCTTCAACTCTGTAGAGGTTAAGTAAACCCTTTTTTATTTTTTTTCTACTTTTTTCATTTTTCTCCTCATTTTTTTTCGTACTTATGCATCATCATCATCATCATCATCATCATTATTATTATTATTATTATTATTAATATTATTATTTTTTTTTTTTTTAGAAGCAAAAACTACTGCCCAACATTGGAGCTGTTACCAATGAAGGCATGACTGTTCCTCAAGCTTTCACGAAACCCGAAATGCTAGAGATAAACGATGCAGATTCTGCTATGCAGACAACTTCTCAATTACCAATAAATGGAATCATTACAGAGGATGATGCCGAAATGTCAGATTTAATTGGGTTGGATTATTCTCAAAAAGTTTTTAATGGTAAATCTCTTTGGTCTTTAGATTTAGATTATATTTGTTCAAAATATTTACAAAGGCAATTTATAGAACTGAATTTCTGTCAAAATTCTTGGCTAATTTTGTATTTTTTAGTAAAAATCTCTATCCTCTTACCCTTTCACATCAGACTACAATCTATGGCCTACTGATGTGCTGTTTTTCTCACTTTAATACCCTTACCACTTTGCCACATGCCTCCACGACTGTGATACCTACTTTAAAATAAACAGCTTGGTATTGTAAATATCAAAAGGGTTAATATTTCAAATTACTTATTGTAATGAATTTATTCTTCTCAATAATCATTATTTGTGTTAATAATTCTGATGAAAATACACACATTTGTAGAACTAAACACTATCGTGGTGTAGAAACACATTCTTTTTGTTTACTATATTTCTCATGAAATACATTGTCGACTTTGTCCACGTTTTTTCCTTTTATAGGTTTTTATATGTCCGACGTGTTTCACTATTTTACGATATTCTTAATGAAATATACTGTCAACTCTGTCCACTTTATCATCTCTAGAGGTTTTTGTCAGCCTAAATTGTTCCATCATTTTATTATAGTCAAACATGCATTGTAGCAGTTTCCTATAAGCTAACTTGCTAAGAACTCAACCAACAAATCACTCATACAACTTCATGTGTGTGCCTGTATGTTAAAAAACCACTTGATAAAACAGGATCACAAAGATCCTCAACATTTGGTCTATTTTAAATCACCAAATCAATCTCAGCTGAGCTAGTATTCTTTAGACTCATCATCATTTTACGCCTGCTTTTTCCATGCTTGCAAGGGTGAAACAGGAACTGATTCTGGCTTGATTTCTACAGCTGGATGCCCTTCCTAACACCAACCTCATTTACAGTGTGGGCTGGGTGCTTTTTTTTACCGTGGCACCTCCACGACCACTTTGCAGTGGAATGATAGGGACCCCAGTCCTATCATCTCATTTCTACAGCTGAGTAAACTGGGGCAATGTGAAATAAAGTGTTTTGCTCAAGGAAACAACACATCACCCTGTCTGAGAATTGAACTCACAACGTTTCGATTGCAAGGCCAATGCTCTAACCACTAAGCCATGTGCCTCCATTGTGGGTAAAATTTATCAGTGCTTGGAGATTGGTCCCTAAAGTAGTAGAAAAAGAAAATAAATAAAACCATTATTAACCCTTTGGCATTTACAATTACTCTATATATTCTATTGTAAAGGCTTTAACTCACATAATTATCTCGCATAATATCGAATCTTTGAGATTTTGGTATTATTTATTTTGAGAACAATACCTTAACATCATGAGTGGCTAGTTTGGACAGAAAGAGGTGAGAGAATTCTGGCCAGATACAGTTGGTTCAAATGCTAAAGGGTTAAATATGTTGATTTATAATTTTTACTTACCATATACACTTGTGTGTCTAAGATGCATCTTTTTTTTTCCCACAAAAACCCAAAATAAAAGAGATATAATTGTATTTATACGTGCTCTGCTCTTGTTGCAAAGGAATGACTTCAAAATTAAGATTCACTCAAGGCTTCATAAAATAATTGTTTCTTTATTTATTTTTCACTTATAGTGGAAACAATGGAAAATGATGAACCAGTTGAGACATTCTCACAGAATCTTGCTCTTGAATTGGGAGTTAATGGCTATAACATGCAAATGATGAAGGCATCTTTCTTTGTGGAACCTGAAAATGGTATGTCAATTGTAAATTGTATTCAGTGTGTTTTTAACTTTTCTTTTAATGTTTTCTAAGCTAGTTATATATAAGGTTAAAGTTCTGTTTGAAATTAATTGACATACACTCTAGGACAGGGGTCACCAAACTTTTTTCACAGTGGACCGGATAACTGTTCAATACTTGCAAGCCAGAACGAAAGCTCTGGGAAAAAAGACGAAACACTACGTTTAACATTCCATGTTAATCATGGGTAAGTGGCGTGCAATGCACAAAAAAGAAAGACAAACCAACATATTTATTTACTAAAAAGTTATCAAAGAAGGCGACGTTAGCAAAAATATAGTTACATCAGACCTAGTGTGCACATATCGGAATCTTACAAACTAAGCAGCGAAAAAAGGTTAGTGAGATTTGTGAAACTGACGTTTGGCTTTCAAGGTATCATCAATGTTTGGTTTGGAATTGCTGCATCCAATCAAGAGAATTGCTTTCAAATGTTCATCAGTCAATCTCGTTCGGTGTGTTGACTTCACATACTTCATTTTTGAAAATGTTTGCTCACAGACATAAGTTGTTCCAAACAATGATGCCATACCAGCGGCAAATTTCTTCAATTTCGGAAACTCAACATCATGTAAGAAGCGGTAAAATTCAACAAGTTTTCCTTCTCTGTGCTTCTCTTTCAACAAGTCATTTGCTTGCAAATCAATGAGCTCCAACTGTAGTTCAACTGGCACATCATCAAGGTTACAATCAAACGGATTCTGGAACAGAAGAATGTCACTCTCAATTCTGTCGAGATCTGAAAATCTCTCAAAAAAAAATGCTTCTTCAAGTCACGGATAATCTTTTTAGGAAAATCGAGGTTGACATCTTCAGCAATTGTAGCACAAAACTCTTTGAAACAGTGAAAATGAGAGAAGTTTTCTCCTTCCAGTTGTGCTTCAAACAATGACAGCTTTCTCCGAAATCCTTTGATGATTCTGTAGAGATCACAGACGAGGTTATCCTTTCCCTGAAGTTTCAAGTTCAGTTCATTCATGTGGGATGTGATGCCGACCAAAAATGACAACTTTGACAGCCAGGTAGGATCTGACAGCTGTGGATCAGCTCTATCTTTTTGAGTGAGAAAAACATCTATTTCGTTTTGGAGCTTGTAAAAACGAAACAGGACTTTACCGCAGCTGAGCCACCTCACTGCTGTGTGATAAGACAAGTCACAGAAATCAGAATCAATTTCTTCAAGTAAAGCTTGGAACTGATGGTGATTGAGTGCATGTCCCCGAATGAAGTTCACAGCAGAAACGACTGGTTTCAGTACACAAGAAATATCCAAGTCTTTCCCACAGAGTGCTTGCTGATGTATGATGCAGTGTATGAACAGAGCGCCCGGAATTTGCAAATCTTCCAACTGATTCCTGATCTGCCCGACCAGACCCTTCCTCACTCCAGCCATGTTTTTTCCTCCATCAACTGTAACACGTCGAAGCTGATTCCACTGAAGGTTATAGTCTTGCAAAGTTTTCTGCACTTCCATGAAAATGTCTTTTCCAGTTGTTCCATGCATGCAGCAAACGGATGCCAACTCTTCCGTTATCTGAAAGTCCAAATTGACACCACGAATGAACACGAGAAGTTGTGACGTACTCGAGAGATCAGTAGACTCATCCAGCACCAGAGAATACCACAAGTTCCTAGCTTTCTCGCGTATCTGTAGCACTATGTTCTCTCCAAGTTCTTCTGTTCTTCGCACAACTGAACTTGCCGAAAGGCTGATACTTCCAAACAAATCGGCTTTCTCAGGACACAAGTCATTTGCTGCTTCCATCATACACTCTTTGATGAAGTTGCCATCAGTAAACGGTTTTCTTCGCTCTGTCAACTTATGCACTATTTTGTAACTTGTACGAGTGACAGATTCATTTTCAGCAAACTTTCTCGTGAAGAGATTTCTTTGAGTTTCTAAACCATGTTTCATGGACTCGTATTTTTCAGAGCGTAACTTTCCAGAAAACTTTGAATATGTTGATAGATGTTTTGTTTCATAGTGATGCCGAAGATTGTACTCTTTCAAAACGGCAACACTTTCGCTGCATACCACGCAACTAGCTTTCTGGTCCTTTGTTTCCACAAAGAAGTACTTTACTCCCTATTCTTCATTGAAAATGCGACACTCGGCGTCCACTTTTCTTTTCTTAGTAGCCATAATAAAGGGTGAAGAAAACTGGATCTGAAAATGAAAAAGACTTTGAATTAGAAACATCTCCTGTGTAATGGAATATTTGTGTGGTTGTAACGATAAGTGGATGGATGTAACTGTTGGTATGGTGGTTTCGATGTAATGAAAAATTCCAGGATTGTGTTGTTACAATGTTTATTTTATTATAACAATATTCAATTTGAATATTGAATGATAAAATCAATAACACGAAATATTCGTACAATAATGTGGTGGCTCTTCGAGCCACGTAACTACAAGTATCACAGAATACAATTATAATATAATTTGTACTGTATCTGAAAGATACAACGTGAATAAACAGAAATGGTGCATGTGAACTTACTATGAATGCGTGTGTGCATATCAGTATATTTGCTTGTTTTAGTAGTAGGAGTCAGCAATCAGCCAGGCAGGTGAGAATAAGTGACAGACTGGTATTTCGTGACGAGAGCTTGTAAATACCACTTGTCTTGTCTGTATATCACTTCTTTTCTGTCGGGGTGTAAACAACCCCTGTATTTATAAGGGTTGAAGTTAAAAGGATAGATATATCCTCTGAACTTCGGTTAGAGTCTCCCGAGCGATTAGTTTGCCAAGCGTAAACAAGTCAGAAAGATGGATATTTCATCTGACCTATTTTCTGTCAGGCGTAAACACCTCTGACCTGTGTTTAGCCTCTCCCAAGGGGTTAGTCTCTTGAGTGTAAACAACTTACCACGGCTTATCCCAGAGGCGGGAAAGCTCAGATTCGGTTTCGAATCTTCGCCGCCGTTATACCTGTTCCATCCGTTTTATCATCCAAATGCAAGTACCAGAGGCGGGCCTGATGAACTGACGTTGCGGGCCTGATTCGGCCTGCGGGCCGTAGTTTGGTGACCCCTGCTCTAGGGCCTCAAATAATAAGGGGCGTGGGAGTGGACATTTGCTTAAATTCTTATAAGCGTTGGGGGGGGAGTGATCCGTATTTGTATAGTGTCTGTTTGTAAATATGGGATTTCTTGTAATGATCTTCTTTTGTCATATATAATGTTGTTTTTTTAATGTAAAATAAAATTATTATTAGATTCTCCAGCAGCTGTATCAATATGAATCGCTTACAATACAATTTCGCCGGAGATAGATTAGCAAAATTTAATAAGCAGGGGTTGGGGATTGGAAAAAAATCTGAAAAATTAATATGCTGAAGAGATGATTATTCAAGACCTGAGAGTACTAGAACATAAGCTGAGAAATATGTAACCAAAAGAAAATCAATGGTAAAATGTAGAGTTGGCTTATATACACCATCTAAACATAATGTGTTGATGAGCTACCTGGGCTTATAAATGGGGTTTGGATTTTTACCCATTTCTCAGGCATAAAACAGTGGTGATAGGTGGGTTTATAGTTGAGTGTATATGATATATTTGTTAGTTATTTCAATATTTAGAATCAACATGTTTCATATTCTGTTTGTTACATTTTAACTTATATGCTTTTCTTTTTTTTTTCCCCAGATAATGTTAATGAAAATGCCGGTCTTCGGAATTTGTTTTCACCCACACCCAAGGTCACTTATTCAGACAAAACTTCAAATTATAAACCACATTTAAAAAGAAAAGATTATATAAAACTACAAAGACACATACCACAAAGTAAGTCTTTTTATATATATATCATCATCATCATCATCAACGTTTAACGTCCGTGTTCCACGCTTGCATGGGTTTGGACGGGGGTAGTCCCACTTGAGGCAAGAGTGATTGTCTTGCTCGCATAGGACTGTCTGGCAGGTTTTCTACAGTTGGATGCCCTTCCTAACACCAACCACATTTACAGTGTGGGTCTGGGAGGTTTTTACCGTGTTGCCTACACGGCCACATTACAGCGTGGACTGTGTGTTTTTTTGTCGTGACACCTACATGATCTCATTTGTTTCGGCCTGGATGGCGCGGCACCAACATAACTTTACATAGGACGGGGTGGTGTGGATGGGTGGGGGTGGTGGCGGGACGGGGTGTATTTTGTTAAAGATGCCTACCTCTGTTACTGAGTACCGCCAAAGGTCTCGGTCCAGTGACATTGTCTTGGAGAGGTGTAAGTGTGTGAGGTCGGAGTTTATCAGCTCGTCCCAGGTTTTTCTAGGTCTGCCTATTCCGTGGCTACCGTCTATCTTTATTGCCCTGCACTTTGTTATACAGCTATCGACTTTCATGCGCATCACGTGTCCATACCAACGTAGCCTTCTCTCGAGTAAACAACATCTGATCCCTCTTATCTCTAATTTTTTCCTTAGTTCGTTTATGCTTTGCCGTTCACGTATATTACTGTTACACATCCAGCGGAGCATGCAAGCTTCGTTCCTCTCTAGTCTGCGTATATCCTCTGCACACAATGCCCAGGTCTCACTGCCATGCAACATTGCTGTTCGTATGCAGGCATCGTACAACCTGCCTTTCATTTTTAGGGAGAACCCTTTAGCAGCTAATAGTGGTATAAGCTCTCTGAACTTTTTCCAACCAGTTCTGACTCTAGCTACAGTACTTTCAGAGAACCCTCCCCCACTGCTGATTTTATCGCCCAGGTAACGGAAGCTGTCCACTATTTCTATAGAACCCTCTGCGCAATTGAAAGAGCTAGTATTTTGTGGGCACTTGCTGCTACTTATTGCACCAGAACACCGGCCACATGTAAAATCTATGTTCTTAGTTAGCTTACCTGTGATCCCACTACATCTTTTATGCACCCATACTTTGCATTTAGGACATAAAATGGAGTTTCTACCTACGCCTTTCCTACACACCGAGCACGACCATTTCCCAGAAGGGACCGCCGCCTTGTTTTCTTTCCTACAAACTAGAACTTTGGTCTTAGCCAGGTTAATTTTAAGTCCTTTTGACTCTAGGCCGTGCTTCCATGTTTGGAATTTCTTCTCTAGCTCGGCCATTGATTCCGCTATGAGTGTCAGGTCGTCTGCGTATAGGAGTTCCCATGGGCAGCCTGTCTTGAACTCCTCTGTTATAGCCTGAAAGGCAATAATAAATAGTAGGGGGCTGAGAACAGAGCCCTGATGGACGCCAACTTTTACGCTAAACTCTTCACTATATTCGTTGTTAATTCTAACCTTGCTGACTGTTTCTTTATACATGGCTTGTATAGCCCTCACAAGCCATTCGTCAACGCCTAGTTTTCTAAGAGCCCACCAGATAATGGAGCGGGGGACTCTGTCGAAGGCTTTCTCCAAGTCGACAAAAGCTAAGTAGAGGGGTTTACCTTTAGCTAGGAACTTCTCCTGTAGTTGTCGTACTATGAAAAGAGCGTCTGTGGTACTTTTGCCTGACACAAACCCGAACTGCATTTCATCTAGGTCAATTCTCTCTCTGATTAGTTGCGCTATTACTTTTTCCGTGACCTTCATGACCTGGTCGATTAATTTAATGCCTCTATAGTTACTCCTATCTAGGGCGTCTCCTTTACCCTTATAACAGTTAACGATGATGCTGCTATGCCAGTCCTTCGGAACAACCCCATTCTGTACGACATGGTTAACTATGCGAGTGA
The DNA here is from genome assembly GCA_964016885.1 of Eledone cirrhosa. NCBI lineage: Eukaryota > Metazoa > Mollusca > Cephalopoda > Octopoda > Eledonidae > Eledone > Eledone cirrhosa. Next base: position 100,834,267 of record OZ024744.1, read on the forward strand.
CCATGGTGTGTCCCACCGTGCCAGATGCCTTCAGCATCTCAGCAACTATTTCCGAAGGCCCAGCCGCCTTACCTGTCTTCATATCCTTGATTGCCTTACTTATTATACTCCCCTCGACTAACACTGCTGGTCCCTCTATTGGGTCGATATGGGGGAGACTGTCTTTCTCCCATTTATTCTCCTCATTTAGTAGCCTTTCATAGTGACACTTCCAAGCTACCTTTTTTTCAGTGTCGGTGATGGCAAGTATGCCATCATCGTTAAGTACACACTTCTCCCCGACAATATCACGGTTTTCCTTGACGCATTGCCTAGCAATCCTGAACACCTCACGTTTTTGGTCATCGCGTTGTAGGACATGCTTGAACTTTCTTTCCTCAGCTTCCCTTCTTGCTAAGTACACTGGTCTCCTAGCTTCCCTCCTGGCCACTTGATAGTCTACTCTACTTCCCCCATCCCGCCATACTTTCCAAGCCTGCTTTTTGGCCTTAATTGACCCCTCCACCTTACTGTTCCACCACCATGTTACTCTCCTCCTGCCTACAGGCCTGCTCCAGCCACAGACTTCGTCTGTCGCCAACAGCAGGTTTGCTTTCAGATATTCCCACTGTCCCTCTATATTGTCCGACTCTAAATGTTCTTCCTTACTGTCGAAAGCATCAAGTAATATGTTTTGAAATTTATTTTTGGCTGTGGGGTCCTTTAGCTTCCATATTTTTCTCCTGAGGATAGTCCTCTTCTGCTGTCGAGTACGTCTCGTCCTGACTATGAGGTCGCTAATTATCAGTCTATGTTGGGAGGTGCATTCTTCATGGGGGAGGGATATATATATATATTCTATTTATGATCATGTAGGTGTTACGACAAAAAGCACCCAGTCCACTCTGTTAAGTGGTCATGTAGGTGTCATGACAAAAAGCACCCAGCACACACTGTAAATGTGGTTGATGTTAGGAATGGCATCCAGCAGTAGAAACCAAGCCAAATCAGTTCTGAGTGAGCGAATCACGGTCCCCCGACCTGATCCCTCACAAAGCGACAGCTCATGCTACCCATTGCTAGCGTGGAAGATGGACATTAAACGAGGATGATGTTCCAGTCTTACAAGTTATGTTAGTTTTAAGATCACTGCAATGTTAATATTATTATTTCTCTCAATTAGTTTTTGTATTTAATTATACTTGTTTAGCATTATAAACTCCTCTTAGATTGTTTATTTATTGTCATAATTGTATGGTTTAGAAGTAATTCCAGATACAATCCCACAGCGTGACACCCTGGGCAAGTGTCTTCCGTTATAACCTCAGGCTTACTAATGTCTTGTGAGTGAATTTGGTAGATGGGGACTCTATGAAAGCCTGTACATGAGTGGTTACGTTTTTCTTTGTCACTTAAGTCAGTGATTTTCAATTCAACCATACTCAAAAGTATTGGTTGGGATCTGGCCCTAGAAATTTGCCATGGATTAAGCAGCATGAAAAGCCCCCTTAAACTTTTTAAGCGACTTTGAAATTGTTGACTAAGAGGTGAGCTTTAAAAGCTAATATATATCTCCTCATGCTTTTAATTATATATCTTGTTGCCATATTAATGGTAATGTGGTAGACATTGTTAAAATGAAACATTTGTGTACTGTTTTGGTTTTGTTGTTTTTTTTGTTACCCTTTCATCCTCTCTCTCCTCCACCTGCTTCTACTAGTGAGGAGGTCACACTCATCTGAGCTTCCACAAGGTTTCCAAATTTTGCAATTTTCCCCCAGTTTTGGGTAATAATTCAAATATTTGAAGTTGACAGAAATATAAAGATGCCAACTGGCTAAGTGTAAAGGTGGTTCTTATTCTGTAACAACACTCCTACTCCATGCTCAAATTAATTTTAAATATCGAATTTTGTTTTAAAAAAAGACGGTGTTAGGAAGGGCATCCAGTCATAGAAAGCTTGCCAAGGAGGTTCCTTCAGTTTGTGTCAAAAGGCATGACAACTTCCCCTCTGCACTCGATATGGCTGTATGTAAGTGGGATTCAGACACCTCAAACTGTCTGAGAGGTCAGTAGCCCCGCTTCAGTACTGATTTGGTCTATGTAGACCCTTGGCTACTTATAAAACCTACATTCTTTGATAACCTGCCTGTGTCTCACTAGATCTTTTATGTACCCATAGCTTACATTTGGGGTACAGGATTGAATTTCTACCCACTCCTTTCCTCCACACTGAACAAGGCCATTTCCCAGAGGGAATCTCTGCCTTATTTTATTTTCTACATAGTAGGACTTGTGTCTATGACAAGTTAACTTTAAGATCTTTTGATTCTAGACCATGTTTTCAGGTTTAGAATTTCTTCTCTAGTTCAGCCATAGATTCAGCTATGAGAGTTAGATCATCTGCATATAGAAGTTCCCATAGACAGCCAGTCTTAAACTCTTCTGTTATATCCTGTAGGACAATAATAAACAGGAGAGGGCTAAGGTTGGAGCCCTGATGAACACCTACTTGTATGCTAAATCCATCACTATAGTCATTAATTCTAACCTTGCTGACTGTTCCTCTATACATCGCTTGTACAGCCTTCACAAGCCACTCATTTACTCTTAGTTTTCTAAGAGCCCACCAGATGATAGAACAGGGAATTCTGTCAAAGGCTTTCTCCAGGTCAACAAAAGCTAAGTAGAAGGTTTTACTTTTAGCTAGGTACTTCTGCAGTTGTCTCACAAGGAAGAGAGTATCTGGGGTACTTTTACCTAGCACAAACCCAAATTTCATTTCATCTAGGTTAACTTGGTCCTTAATCAGCTGTTATAACTCTTTCTGGTCAACCAACTTAATGCCTCTATAGTTTCCTCTGTCTAGTGCATTTCCTTTGTCCTTGTAGTAGTTGATGATGGTGCTGCTATGCCAGTAGCATAACACTGTTTTGTATTACTTGGTTTATAATATGGGTGTCCATGACGTGACCCACCATACCAGATGCTTTCAGCATCTCAGCAACTATCCCCAGAGGACCAGCTGCTTTGCCTGTCTTCATATCCTTGATTGCTTTACGTGTGTTTGTATATGTGTCTGTGTGTGTGATATAATTTAAAAGGAATGGTAAAAGATGATAAACAATGGGTGTTTTCATCATCAACATTTTATGTCCGCTTTTCCCTGCTTGCAAGAGTGGGACAGGTCCTATTCAGAACAGCATCTCTCCACTTGTCATAGTCCTTCGTCATTTTCTCTGTGAGCTTCAGCGATCTGAGGTCTGCTCTCACCACCTCCGCCCATGTTTTTTGCGGTCTTCCTCTACTGGGATTTCATCCTCCATGTGCATCACATGTCCATACCATCTCGGTCTTCTCTCCTGCACACCACAATTTATCCCTCTTAAACACAGTTTCTCTCTCAACTCATCTATGCTTGGTCATTAACGCACATTGACATTACACATCCAACGGAGCATGCTTGCTTCATTTCTCTCCAGCCATCGCACATTCTGTCAATATTTGAACTAATTGATTATCAAGTCAGTTGATAGTCAAGTTGCAATTAATGAATTAATTAGAAAATAACTTTTTCTTCGTCTTCTTCGTCTCCCACTTATTCTTGAGAGTCGGAGGTCATGCTGAGTCCTCAAACACTCCTTCTAGTGGGTCCTGTCAGAAGCATCCTTCTCCAATTGATCCGACAGGATCCTCAAGTGTGACCAGCCAAACTCATGGAAATTATCCAACCCTCTTGCTCTGGGTTTACCCCTGGGTGTCCAGTGATTCTTTCCTGAGACATTCTAACCACAATCCCATGCCCATAAATAATTTCCTAGACATTTTTTTCTGTCTATTTGAATAAATGTTAAATTTTTTCTTTTCTTTTCTTTTTTAATCTTTAAAGGTACAACATCTGATATGTTAAGATCCAAGAAAGATGTGCTGGAAGTTACAAACTTATTTTCTAAAAGCAGTCAATATTCAGCCGTAGGAATGAATTTAAAGAAATGTAACCTTATTGCAACCAGCTCTTTTTTACAGGAAATAAAATCACAAATGGAAATTACTTCATCAATGAATTATTCCTTTCGAGTTGGTTGGGGACCGAATTGGACCTTGGTGCATGCTGGTTCACCGATTAGTGAAGTAAAAGGTTTGTTACTTTAGAAAGTATTAAGCAAGCACTGATTATAAAGATATAAAAATGCTAAAATAAAACTTAAAATTAAATTTATTTGTATTTTGGTTTCTGTAAGTTCTATTATTCACTTACAGATTCAACACTATAAAGCTATTATAATATGCAGATTTCATCATCATCTTTTTCTTTTTTGTCTTCTTCTTCATCACTGTCTTCTTGATGTATTTAGAATTTTGTACTGTATGACCAGCATTTTAGTAAATGTTATAATCATAATCTATAAAGCTCAGTGTGTGGTCATGCTCCTTTCTTATAGAAATCTACGATATAGAATTTCTTCAATTGAAATTTACAATTCGGTATTCGAAATAGTTTCGATTGCGTCTTGGCACATCTCATTTTTTCAATTTCACCCACAATTACGCAAAAAATAGATAAAACTCAATATTTTATGATTTTTCTCTGTCATTTAAACTGCTAAACTCTTTCCACTACCATTCAAAATCTATGCAACTTCATACTTTCTGCTACTTTCTCTTTCCAAGCTTGATGGTGATACTGTCCGTATTACTCTGTCATATCATCTGCTTACCTCTATCTACAACCCACACATTTTGCTACTTTCTCTTTTATACTTCAAATTATTACATTTCATACGAAACAACAATTATTCAAAAGCAACAGATACATTTATTCAACAAGCAATAAATCTTTTTTAAAACCTCTTTTCCAAACGCATACAAACACACACTCACTTCAACAACAACAATCTGCTTTTTATAGATAATGATAAACAATAATATCCTCTATGAGGTCACTAAACCTGCTAGAAACAGCAGCTAACTCTCCCCCATATCACACCCATCCCTACTGTCTTAAATTTAGAAAACATATCTTCTATGAGGTCACTAAACCTGCTAGAAACAGCAGCTAACTCTCCTCCATATCACACCACTCCCTACTGTCTTAAATTTAGAAAACACATATCCTCTATGAGGTCACTAAACCTGCTAGAAACAACAGCTAACTCTCCCTCATATCACAACCCTCCCTACTGTCTTAAATTTAGAAACACACAGACAACCATGCAGAACAACTCCATCGCAGCTCTGTTGTTCGGCTGGCATCGTCTACGCGCGTGTTGCACAAGTACTGTGAAACAATAAATTTTAACACTTTTTTGCACAGAGATAATATCCATAGGCGACACTACAATTGTCACTGCTGGCGCAGTTCCTGCTTCCAGGTCTGCAATTCATTCACCCAGTGCCTGGCAGACAAAAAAGTGCTGCCATAAAATGGGTGGTGCAACCTAACTTTGGTAACTTAATGACCCCGAGCAACGCCGGGCTTTAATGCTAGTTTGGAATAAAAATGTATGGTAATATACAGAAGTAGTATGTGAATTATGTTTGCATAGAAAATTCTAGTGAACATTCATCAGGTGATGTTCTGTAGCACACTATGATGTATTGGAGTACAAAGCGTTTTATCTGATGCTCTCATGCCTCTGTCAAGTTCAAATCCAACCAAGCTCAACTTAGCATTTCATGCTGTCAAGGTTCAATCCAGATTGATGGAAGGCTTTGTACTTTGCAGTGTTTTTTTTTGGTTGTTTATTTTCTCAGTTAAAATCCTTGCTGGTTGGTATATTCTGTTGTCCCGTTTATCACTATCACCTGTGAGAGAAGGCCAGAGCTTAGACAAGCTGAAAGAGAAGCTGGGTTTAAGGGGAAACTGATATGGTGTGCAGGAGAGAAGACTGTGTGTTGGTTTGGTCATGTGATGTGCATGGATGATGACTGATAGGTGAAGAAATGCCAAGAAATCCCAGTGGAAGGAAGCTGCAATAGAGGACGACCAAGAAAGAGCTGGGCAGAGGTTGTGAGAACAGACCCCAAATTGCTAAGATGAAGAGATGACGACGAAGGAACATGACAAGTGGAGAGATGCAGTGCTAAGAAGGACCCGTCCAACCCATGCAAGCATGGAAAAGTGGATGTAAAAAATGATGATGACCTGGCCCTTGGGTGTCTTTAGTAGCACCCATTCTGTTGTTAGCATTTACGCCAGGCAAATTTCTCTCCCACCAATCTTGGATTGTGGGCAGTGCCATTCTATTCCTAGATGAACACTGAAGAAAAAGTCCTATCATATATATATATATGTGCAAGCAGGGAAAAGCAGACGTAAAATGATGATGATGATGATAAAGATGTGCGTGTGTATATATGTGTGTGTATATGTATATATATATATGTATATATGTGTGTGTATATATGTATATATATTTGTGTCTGAATGTGCGTGTATATATATATGTATATATATGTGCGTATATGTATAAGCTCTGAAAAGTTTTGTATTTTTTTCCAGAGTTTTGTTTCAACGAGGAGGTTTTTCCCTCTTTCTCAAAGGCTGTCATTACTTTCGAGACAGTACTTCTTGATACACCAAACATTTTGGCTGTTTTCGTTACGGTATCACCTGCCATACGAGCACCAACAATTTGATCTCTTTCAAAGTCCGATAGATCTGTCATTTTAATGAATTTTAATTACCTTTTTCTGATGATATCTGAAAAGAAAGAGCAACTTTAACAAACATATTAAGCAACACTAATAATAAATAAAAAAACATTAAAATAAACAAGCTTTTGATGGTTTTATAGATATTTCAAAATTATGATGTTAGGTGTTTCCAATATTTTGTCCAACCCCTGTATAAATATATATATATACAGGGTAGGGACATAATCATGGGAAGAGTGTACGCATTTCTTCTAACTTTAAATTTATACCTAATTATGTATAGTTGACGGTATATTTAATCGATTTCTACATGCTGTTGAAATGTTGGGTAAATATTCTATTGCGGTCGGCTGCAAAGAGGCTGGTGTCGTTTATTTATCAAATATTTCTTCATAGGAGCCTTTATTCTTATAGCCTGGTCTAATTGATTTTTTATGTGGTTAATTATGCTAATTGGGAGAGGAAATGGTGTATATATTTTATCAAATGATTCTATGGACATACTTTATGATATTATTTCATTCATTCATTTCATTTTACGTCCACTTTTCCCTGCTTGCAAGGGTGGGACGGGAACTGATTCTGGCTTGATTTCTACAGCTGGATGCCCTTCCTAACACCAACCTCATTTACAGTGAGTGCTGGGTGCTTTTTTGCCATGGCACCTACACATCCACTTTACAGTGGAATATGGACCCCAGTCCCTATCATCTCATTTCTACAGCTGAGTAAACTGGAGCAATGTGAAATAAAGTGTCTTGCTCAAGGAAACAAATATATATATATATATATATATGTGATGGCTTGGTAGTGTGGCGTATACATGTGCACTATGTGGTAGTGGGTACATATTGTAGTTGTGGTTGTGTGTACACATGTGCAGTGTGGTAATCAAGGTTTGTTTTATTACATATTAACATTTATATGAAGGAGGTAATAAAGCTGATGAAAGTAGACTTGGAAATGGCAGTTTCACTTATTTTAGATTTATTACAGATATTTAAGTAATCTATATACATAAATGGCAATTTCTGTCTGTTTGTGAACCTAAAACTCAAAAACTACCAAACCGATCTTGATGAAACTTGACACGTGTGTGGGGCTCATGCCCATTTGATTTCTTATGTATATTTCATTTTAATCAAAGGGTTTTCCCCGGGGGCTTATACCCCTGCTGAAATTTTTTTCCCTTCGATTTATATGAAATTTAAACCATAGGTAAATGACAAGATATGATGCCTTATTCATAAAATTTCAGCAAATTTCAATAATATTAACACACCGTAATAGGGGTTAAACCCCCTATTGTGAAAATTTTGGCCAATAAATGGAACAAGATTTCACGAACTCCTCCTATGGTTTTGGAGATAGACCCCCATAACCATATATATTCTGAAACTACATTGTCCAGGGTACTTGGATAAGTATATTTCATTTTAATCAGAGGGTTCCCTCGCTGAAAATGTTTTCCCTTTGATTTATATGAAATTTAAACCATAGGTAAATGACAAGATATGATGCCTATTCACAAAATTTCAGCAAATTTCAATAATATTAAGACACCCTAATGGGGGTTCTATTTTTTTTCCTTATAGCAACACTCAACTTCTCTGACAAACATTTTGTCGTCTGGCCAATGCAATCAATATTTGTTTGTATTATTGTTTCGTAAAAGAATTTGTCTTCGCTTTTCATTATCTGTCCTATATTTTGATTTTATTTTTGGTCTGAGAGGCATTGGGTATTTTAATGGGAACTGGGAATACCCCCGCTCCTGGGTATTACCAGGTACCTCAGCTTGTCTAATATTAATTTAAATGTTTAGAGGGAATATGTATATTATATTGTTGATTTAACCCTTTAGTATTTATATCACTCTATATTTACTATTGTATTTTTGTGGTAAAGGCTTTATCTTACATAATATTGAATATATGAGATTTTGTTATTTATTTTGAGAACAATACCTTAACATAAGTAGGAGCAGCTGGTTTGAACAGAAAGAGGTGAGGCAATTCCGGCCAGATAAGGCCAGTTTAAATGTTAAAGGGTCAAAGGGTGATATTTGAACAATATATATATATATCATCATCATCATCATCATTTTACTGATTCGGGAACTGATTCTGGCTTGATTTCTACAGCTGGATGCCCTTCCTAACACCAACCTTATTTACAGTGAGTGTTGGGTGATTTTTTCCCGTGGCGCCTACACGTCCACTTTGCAGTGGAATGATAGGGACCCCAGTCCTATCATCTCATTTCTACAGCTGAGTAAACTGGAGCAATGTGAAATAAAGTGTCTTGCTCAAGGAAACAACACACCACCCGGGCTGAGAATTGAACTCACAACCTTTCAATTGCAAGGCCAATGCTCTAACCACTAAGCCATATATATATATATAATCTCATGCTTTTGATTGATTTTGATTTGTAATTATAAAAATACATTAACTGTGACCTCCAATTTATTAAAGTTTTTTTTTTTTTTTGTTTTTTTTACCAGCAGCAGCTACTTCAGGAGAACATTATTCCATTTTGACAGCCCCAGGGCAAATAGCATCATCTAAACACTGGGTAGTGTCTATAGAGAAGGTTAATGTGTCAAATTATCTGACAAATGAAGATCAAAATATCCAAGTAAGTTCATACCCTCTTGTGTCAACTTCTTGTGTTTTACTCCCTAACAGTTATCAAAGGGGAAGGCTGCGATGGGCTGTAGTAGTACCCTTTTGATACCAAACTATTGATAGTTCTACAATGATAGCTACTTCTGGTCCAGGTGCATTATGGGTTGTCTTTGGTGAAGACAGGCAAAGGGCTGTTTTAACTTTTTTGATACCAATCCATCTGAAACTAAGCTTGGTTCTATGATAGACAACATTTGAATAATACTTTCTTTATTTGAAGTAATTTGTAGTAAAATACTATTAAATATATAACAATTTGCCAAATTATATTGTTTTTACGAATTATTTTAATATTGGTCAACATTGGCAGATTTTTCTTTTTTTTTTATTTATTTATTTTGATTTTGTTTTATCTAAAATACATTTCATAAATACAATTAACTTTATATAAAAATATAAAGGATGATGTGCTGAAGTAAATGCTATAAAATAGTTGCCATTTATCGATGGCAATTTTTTTCCTTTTTTTAAGAGTCTTCACCCTATTTTATAGTATCTATGCACTTGAGCACATTATCCTTTTATACTTATGTATCATCATCATCATTTAACTATTTCTATATTTCCATGCTTGCCTGGGTTAAATGGGTCGTCCATGATACAAGTCTAGCCAGTTGGCCATGCTATACCTTGCCCAAACGGAACTGTATTTTGACTGGGCTTTTTACAGCTGGATGCCCTATATATTCTTAGTGCTTAAAAGTCCGAGAATTCGGCTTACTTACACAATCGACTTTATTTTTTATTGGTATTAGGCTCAACAGAATTGGATGTTGGAAAACCAGTTGCACAATTCAACATCCAGAGATGAATATACAAATCCACACTTCACCCCAGAATGCGGGACAGGAGCTTTACGTAAATATGCTGAAAATGCTGCTCAGGATGACAGAAATATGAGTAAGGCTTCAATCAAACATTGTCATTGATATTCTCTCAAATACAAATATATTTACCATATATACTCATATATAAGCCAAGGAGTATGTGCTTTATTGTACTCTAGATATACACACAACCATACGCGTGCATACACACGTTGAAACAGACATATGTATATACAGACACACACACACACGCACATGTATATATACATGTTTGTATGTACATGTATGTACTTAAGTGCATGTGTATGTATCCATGTATATTTTACCTACTTGCAGGGAGTCACCTTATATTAGGGGGTCATATTTAGATGATTTTCACCAACTTAAAATTTTATGTAAATAAATTTTGTATTTTTTACTCTCAGACATAAAATAGTGGGGTCAGCTTATATTCGAATATATACAGTATATTTCTTTCAAAGCTGTTGGTATGGTGATATACTGTATATACTCAAATATATAAGCTGAGGAATATCAGACCGAAAAGTCGATGGTAGAGGGGATGGGGGTGGCTTATATTCAGGGGTCAATATTTTGATGATTTTCACCAAAATTCTGTGTAAATAAAGTTTTGGATTTTTGCCCATTTCTCAGATATATTCATATCAGCTCATATCTGTCTGAATACATACAGTAACTATTTAACTTGTTTCGTTGTTAGAATTAATTTTTAACAAATTTTATACCCCCCCCCCCCCCCCTTTTTTTTTCTTTTCTTTTTTTTCTTCTTTTTCTTCTTTTTTTCTTCTTCTTTTTCTTCTTTCCAATTAAAATAAAATTAGCATCCTTAAAATATCTGCTATGTTACCAATTTAATATTCTCTCTATTGTGGTCTTCAGTTGTACACCCAGACTATCAACAAGTACATCATATGAAGATTTGCTGGGATCTTTGTGTAGCACTTTGGGGAGAACCTGTGGAACTTGAAGGTATTTCTCTCTCTCTCTCCCTCTCTCCCTCTCTCCCTCTCCTTCTCTCTTTCTCTTTGTCCTCTCTTTTTCCAATCTGTCTTACCCTCTCTGCCTCTCTCTCTGTCCTTCTCTCTTTTTTTCCAATCTCTCTTACCCCTCTGCCCCTCTCTCTCTGTATTTCTCTCTCTCTCTCTCTCTAACACTTCAACATGTTTTGGTAATAAAATTAGTAGCATGACATTATGTACATAATGTGCAACATTTCTTATATATATATATGCAGTGGCGTAGCTAGGGTAAACGGCGCCCAGGGCAAGCATCAAAATTGCCCCCCCGTCAAGACCCACAAAGACGAAATTGCGGTATTTATAATAAAAAAAATTAAAAAAGCGGTTACAACTTGATTTTTCGGGCTTTTAATGAGGCAAACTGGTTGATAATTTCCTCGAAATCAGTTTGTTCAAACTCTTCGATTTCTACACTCAAAAGGGCGAGGTCAGTCAGCCATTGTTGGCCCATTGAGGTTCACAAATACGAATGTATTAGCTTCAGCTTGCTGAACGACCTCTGGTAACTGGCAATTGAAATAGAAATCGTCAACATTATTTGAATGCTGATTCGCAAATTTGGAAAAACACATTCATCGCCGTATTGTATGATGAATTGGAGAAGTGCCTCCGGCTTTAAAATTGGGTCAGCAAAGATTGGCAGTCCAAGATTTCCTCATACAATTGCTCTCCGTCAATGTCAGAGTTGTATAGTTCCGCAAGACTGTTGCACCTTTGTTTAAGGACAAGGTTATCAGGAGCAGCCAAATAAAGCAGATAGTTGACAGCAAGAAGAAAGCCAAAACTTGAGTCGGTTTCCTTAAGTTGAATAAATCGTTCTTCCATCTCTGTTTGAAGACGATTGAGTGAACTTTGCATTGCTCTCTCTATCTCTTTTCTGGCAGCCACCTCGACGTCCTCAGTAATTTCGGTATTGGTTTGTCGTCTTCCTCGCCTCCTCGGAAAATCGACATTCCATTTCTGGCAGAGGTCGAAGCCCATTTCAAGAGACTCGTGGATTAAGGATGTTCCTTCTTCTTTAAAATAAAGTTGAAGGGCTCCTATATCAGCTGCAGCATCGTGAAAATTCATTCTTGGATCTTGAAGTCCCTTTTGAATCCGGTCAATTCGTGAGAGAATCGTGTTCCAGAATCCAATCAAGTTCAGGAATTCATAACTCAGTATCCGATTATGGAGATTACTGGCATCACTTCTACTCTCGCATGTTTCTGTTTCATCATCACTAATTTTTTCGAGAACTTGAACAATCAGTGTCAAATAATTCGCCACCGGTCTGACTGCAGTACATCTAGCACTCCACCGCGTGTCGGAAGCATATTTAACAACCACCGGAGCAACTTCTTTCAGGGCTTCCCATCGTCGTGTTGAACGAGAAAAAAAGTTGTATAACGAGTCAATGCAACTGAAAAAGTTTATCATAGCAGAATCGTTTTTGGCTGCATGAAGACCAGCCAGATTAAGTGAATGGTTATCGCAATTAACGGAGTGAATCAAATTATTCTTCTCTCTCATTCTCTGCTGAACCCCACTGCGGTGCCCAGTCATTATGGCAGCATTGTCGTAGCACTGCGATCGACAGTTCTGCAGTGGTAGGTCATCTTTTTCTAGCTCTTTCACGATTGTTTCAACAAGGCTTGCGGCATCTTTTTTGATTACTTGAATGAATCCAAGAAAAGATTCCCTCACAGCGACCGTCTTCATATTGAAATCAACATCGACATATCGCACAACTTTTGACAGTTGTTCTTCGTGCGCCTGGTCAGGGGTCGAATCAATCAGCAGACCATAGTATCTTGCTTTTTGGATACGATTTAGTAAATTCTGACGAACTGTATTATAGAAGAAAACATTGAACCATCTAAACTGGAGTCAAATTGAATTCCTAATAGAAACTATCCGATTCTATCTGGCCATTTGGATTATGATACCTTTTCTATACGTCTTATGTACCAGTTGTAAAAGACAAACTACTCTGTTTTGTAAACCAGCTTCATAATTATAATTATTTTGTATTGGTCATTGCAATGCATTGCTAAAAATAGCGCCTGCGTGTCCACCAGTTGCACGTCCAAAACTACGTCCTTCAGTCAGTCGGTGTGTGTGTGTGGGGGGGGGGGGGTCAAGTGAGGTATGCGCTGTTTTGCAATGTATAGCTAAAAATAGTGCTCACATAATTGCAACCGGCCCTGCTGTCGGTGTGGAGAGGGGGGGGGGGGGGGGGGGGTGAAGTCAAATCAAGACATCTGCTCTGTCTAGTGCACTAGACATGGCATGGAAGTCGGCTATCAAGAAATCACATGCTTCATTTTTGGCTTATATTTTTATAAAATGATAAAAACGACATGGATGTAAATCGATCTAGGTCGAAATTGCACCCCCCCCCTAAATATGGCGCCCGTGGCATGTGCCCTGCTTGCCACACCCTAGCTACGCCACTGTATATATATATATATATATATATATATATATATATATATATATATGTATATATATATATATGTAGATAAATCTACCAAGAGTTTACGGTAGTGTCCAATCCGTATGAAGAACTCAATGTAATCCGGATATCATGGAAAGAAGAGATGCAATGAAAAATCACTTTCGGTGAAAGATAAACAGAATACAGAGTCAAGATAAAATATTAAAAAAATAATGAATAAAACAATGAAACAGTTCCTTATATTAAACAAAAAAAGTTCATTATTTAACGATCTTTTCTAGGATATATATGTGTTAGAATTGGCATGCATATTCAACAGATCTATGTACAAAATTATACAAAATTATACAAACTATCAAAATTAAATATACATACCAACACATATATAAGCCGTCTTATAATTTTGTACATAGATCTGTTGAATATGCATGCCAATTCTAACACATATATATCCTAGAAACGATTGTTAAATAATGAACTTTTTTTGTTTAATATAAGGAACTGTTTCATTGTTTTATTCATTATTTTTTTAATATTTTATATATATATATATATATATATATATATATATATATATATATATATATATATATATATACACATACACATACACATACACATACACACGTGTGTGTATACATGTATACATACATACATATACATTTATATATCTTAGGAACTGAAAACCTGTCTGACTATGAATACCACCAAGCCAGGAAAGAGGCCTTCTCTCGGTGGTTGGCAGAAACTGAAGCAGAAACAATTACCACTGAAATAGAAAAGAATTATACTAAAGTAAGTCCTTTTTTTTTATATATTTAAAAAAGGGAGAGAGATGATTAACTTAAAATTATGTAAGAAATGTTTGAGTGTGAACTTGTAGTGCTAGTATAGCTTATATTTGGTGACTGCACTGTATATTCCGTGGCAGAATCGGTATAGCGTCGGACAACATGCTTTGCAGCATAGAGTTGCAGCCCTTTACGTTCTGGATTCAAATCCCGTCAAGGTTAAACTTGCCTTTCATCCTTAAGGGGGTCGATAAAATAAAGTACCAGTAATGCACTGGGGTTGGTTTAATCGACTTTCCCTTTCACCCAAAATTGTTGGCCTTGTGCCTAAAGCAGAAACCATTATTATGGATGTATATATATAAGATATATTTTCTTTAGGTCGTTTTGGAAGCCTCAACAATGCAGACGGGTAATTCTCCGGGTAACGAGATCCGGTGGTGAAGAAAGAGATATAAGCGAATTTAGAATGAGATGTATAGTGTGTAGAACATAGGAAAGAGTGTAAAAAATAATAACACGAGATAACCTTGGGAGAGATTTAATTGTCCCTATATATTTCGGATTCATATCCATCAACTGGGTTTTTTTTCCGAGGGGGGAAGGGGTTATGTCGGAAAGGTGCGAAACGTGTCCTCCGCTGTTCGTTGTTTTGAATATCTGAGGTATTCAGCAATGGGCGTGCGTGAAATGGGGTCGGTCAAGTAGAGGTCGGCGGCTGAAATAGTTCTTTTAATTGTGGGAGTGGGGTGGCCTTAGCTGTCAATCCATTGTATTATCTGCCCGTGCTGGTTTCTGTATTAGCAGTGTTGAATAGTGTGTGGTGGTGGTGGTGGTAGTATTCTCTGCCTGTTTGGTGAATGCTACTGTGTGTGTGTGTGTGTTGTTGTCTCGCTTGTGCGTGTGTTGTTGCCTCGTTTATTTACTTAAACCAACTACCTCGTTTCGCTTCTCTCGGATCGGTTATTTATTTGTGGCCCTAGGCGTTTGATCCAAAGTGCTTCCTTGATTTGTAATATGCCAACGTTTCTTTCCGTCGCTAGCACTGTGACAATGGGCCTTCCGTCTTTGTTTCCACATTTGGTTACATGTTTCTGGAAAGACGAGGCCCTGGTGTTGATGTGCTCCTTGATCCGGATTTGTAGCGGCCGGATTGTGCTTCTGATATAGTAGTGGTTGCACTTGTTACATCCTACCTTATACGCGTCGTATGTGCGTAGGCAACAGTTCGTATGGCGCATCGAGCAGTTTCTGAGGGAGCACGCGTCAGTCGATTTCTCGGGTTTCCTGGAGGGGCCCGAGAGGGCCAGGTGGATGTCGAGGCCCACCCTCCGTATAGCCCTGCGGATAGCGTTGGTGGTATTCTCGCCCAGGTGTGGTATTTTAATGAAGCACTTGCCTTGGGTGTTTCTCTGCCTCTTGTGTCTGGTGTCTCTTATTCTGTTTGTGAGCGAGACAGGGTACCCGTTCATCTCCAGGACTTTGAGGAATCGCTTGGTGTGGGTGACACCACTCACGGGATTGCTGCATCTGTTTTTAATTCGCCTGATCTCGTTCGTGATGTACCCTCTTTTAGCACTGTTAGGGAGGGCGGACTTGTAGTGGACGAACAGGTCCCTGCAGGCTGCCTTGCGGTTGGAGTGGATCCCTCCCTGTTCCGTGATGTTGATTCGGAAGTCGAGGAGGGCAAGTGACCCGTCGTCGCTGGGGTGTTCAACACTGAAATCAATATTCTCGTCCGTGATGATGAACGTCTCATAAATTCCATCCGCCATCTCCTGGGAAGATGTGAGGATGAGGATGTCGTCCACGTACCTTGAGAAAAAGGCGACGGCGTTGGGGTGGCAGGTGTTGAGTGCCTTCCGCTCGTGGCTGTCCATGTATGAGATCGCTAGCACACCCGACAGGCTTGAGCCCATGGGCAGTCCCGAGGTTTGCTGGTATGTTTGGACGAGGAATCCAAAGTATGTGTTGTCAACGACGATGGATGGATGTCAGTGGTGGTGAGCCCGAAGCAGTGTAGGTTGGTAGATTGGACGCGTTCCATCAGTATATTAACAGCCGGGAGTGCCGGGACCGAGGCGTAAAGAGCAACTACATCAAGGCTGAAGGCATATCTGTTAGCCTTTCTGGTGTCGGGATCCATTTGGTGCAGGTGCTCCAACACCTCCTCGGAGCTGTTAACGTGTTCCGGCAAGGTGTCTAGGATGGGTTTTAGTATTCTGGCTAGGAGCCATGAAATTTTGTAGAGTGGTCCTTCCACGCTCGATACAATGGGTCTGATCTTCAGGTCGGATCCCTGTTTGTGTGTTTTCACAAGGTGGTAGAAGGCGGGTAGTCTGCTGTTCCTCGTGAGGAGGTTGTATCTCGGCAGCTTCGGGAGCTTCCGCCGGTCGCAGATATTGGTCCAGGCGGCGTTGATTTGCTCCTTTATCTGTGCGGGAGTGATTCCTGTGACCTTGGAGTAGAGGTTGTCATCTGCTGATGACGCAGAATTCTTTTCCCTTTCCCTCCGACAAGGGAAAAGGGAAAAGAATTCTGCACACACACAAGCGAGACAACAACAACAACAACACACACACACACACAGTAACATTCACCAAACAGGCAGAGAATACTACCACCACCACCACACACTATTCGACACTGCTAATACAGAAACCAGCACGGGCAGATAATACAATGGATTGACAGCTAAGGCCACCCCACTCCCACAATTAAAAGAACTATTTCAGCCGCCGACCTATACCTGACCGACCCCATTTCACGCGCGCGCACTGCTGAATACCTCAGATATTCAAAACAACGAACAGCGGGGGACACGTTTCGCACCTTTCCGACAGATAACCCCCTCCCCCCTCGGAAAAAAAACCCAGTTGATGGATATGAATCCGAAATAAATAGGGACAATTAAATCTCTCCCAAGGTAACTCTATCTCGTGTTATTATTTTTATTTTTTACACTCTTTCCTACGTTCTTCTACACACTATACATCTCATTCTATATTCACTTACATCTCTCTCTCCACCACCGGATCTCATTACCCGGAGAATTACCCAACTGCATTGTTGAGGCTTCCAAAACGACCTAAAGAAAATATATCTTATTATATCCACAATGCTTCAAGCAAACTTCAATACTATCTTATTTATATAATATATATATATATATATATATATATATATATATATATAAGTTGTAATAAAATGAAAACGAAATTTCATTTCTCACTCTTAGTACGGCACTTACTTAAATGTAAGTATGTATGTATACGTACATACATATATGTATACAGACGTACAGTAGCATGCATATATATATATATATATATATATATATACATACAGGTACACATACATATATGTACGTATCAGTTTAGCGGACGCTTATTATAGCGCCCGCTTTGTTCGTTTGTAAACAAACTGAACAGCCTGAATTTATGCCGTACGGTGTTAAGGCAACCACGTCACCTTTTTGTTCAACACTGACACAGGAACGATGTACTAGTTTCAAGCTTGTTAGCTATCATCAGCATCGTATACCCTTCTGCCAGATGGTTGATTGTTACAGACGTTGGTCAAGTCTAGTCTAAAAGTCTTATTTCAAGCCAGGAGGCTCATCAGGCCGGTGCTTGTCCCAGTTTCATGGAGTGAAGCGACTGAGAGTACAAGACTTTCCCCTGGACAGGATGCTAGTCCATCATATTTCAAGAGCTGGGATGGGACTGTCTAACAGGGGAAGTGACCACACCGAGGTACTCTACCCTCATCATCAGCTAGTAGATCATATATCAAGAGCTGGGATGGGACTGGTGTAAATGAAATATTGTAAGAGATGTTTTTAAAAGATAAAAAATTGTAAAAGTTAAAATAACCAAACCAAATTTTCAAACTCTGTCTTTTGTAAGTTAGAGATAGAGAAATACCTGCTAAATAAGAATGGACAAATATAGTAAGGTGGGGATATTTTGTTGAGATTTTGAGAATAAAGTTACAATTTATAATATAAATGTATCTTTTATTTCAGGATAATGGCAATTTGTTAAGTATAACAAGTTATCTGAGTGGACATCAAATCCAAGAAGCTTGCATGTTAGCAATAGAAAATGGAGACAACTACTTAGCTTTATTGCTTGCTCAAGGTGGAGGTTTGAATAAATTATACAAATGCTTTATGCAGCGACAACTACAGAATTACAATCAGCAGGTATGTACACCCTCTTTATTCTATGTTTATATACTCTTTTTTTTTAATTGATATTAGTTTGTAATGTTTTAGTTAATTCTTAACAGGTTTGTTAATTCAATGTTTATAGTATCTTTACTGGTGGACAGATTGTTGTGGAAATTTGCAGTATTATCTCTTAGCATCCTGTAATAACTAATAATTTAGCAGAAAATATCTAAAAACAAGTTTGTTAATTCAAATGTTTATAGTATCTTTACTGGTGGACAGATTGTTGTGGAAATTTGCAGTATTATCTCTTAGCATCCTGTAATAACTAATAATTTAGCAGAAAATATCTAAAAACAAGTTTGTTAATTCAAATGTTTATAGTATCTTTACTAGTGGACAGATTGTTGTGAATATTTGCAGTATTATCTCTTAGCATCATTTAAGCATTTAGCAGAAAATATCTAAAAACAAGTTTGTTAATTTAAATATTTATAGTATCTTTACTGGTGGACAGATCATAATGAAAATGTGTAGTATTAGAGTAATGACTATTGTGATAGTCACAGTGTTGTTTTGTACTTTTCAACAATGTCTTCGCTAGTGGCTAGATTACTGTGAATATTTGGGATAACCACCAGCCTGGTGCAGGACATTGAGTTAAAAGATGAAATAAAATAAGTTTTATTTCCTGGAAAATATCTTTTAAATTTAATGATTTTGAAACTTTTTTTTCTTTTTTTTTTCGTTATAGTCTGGTGCACATATATCTAAAGAGAGGCTGAAAATCTTTGGATTGCTTGCAGGAGAAATGATTTTTGAAACATTTGACCAAGAAATTAATGTCTGTGAACATATGAATTGGAAAAGAGCTCTTGGGTTACACCTTTGGTAAGTTTTGTATCAATGCACTGCTGCCCTAATAGATAACTGTTATTTAGCCTTAAGTTAGAAAATTATCTTTTTTATCATTATTATTTTTTATTTTTCTGTATTGCATCTTTTAATGCACAGAAACTATAACTATTATTAGAACTTTTATTTCATATTTTCCTTCAATTTTAATTTACTGTGTGTGTGTGTGTGTATGTATATATCATCACCATCATCATCATCAACGTTTAACGTCCGTGTTCCACACTTGCATATATATATATCTGGCCATGTGTGGTTGATGGCTGAGAGAAAAGAGTACTGAATACCAAAGTAGAGTTCTTGTCTAATGACCCTGTGATAAACAGGTGAAACTCCAGTGTAACAAGACTCACTATTTAGCCTTAATAAAAATGAATATATAATTTTAAAGTATTTAGGAAGGAAAATAGGGCACAGGTCCCCTCTGGGAAATGGCCATGCTCTGTATAGGAAAGGAGTAGGCAGAAATTCCATTTTATGTCCCAAATGCAAAGTATGGGTGCATAAACGATGTAGTGGGATCACAGGTAAGCTATCTAAGAACGTAGTCTTTATATGAGCCAGTGCTCAGGTGCAATAAGTAACAGCAGTTGCCCACAGGATACTAGCTCCTTCTATTGCCCAGATGGCTCTATAGAAATAGTGGACACCTTCCGTTACCTGGGTGACAAAATTAGCAGTGGTGGAGGGTGCTCAGAAAGTACAGTAGCCAGAGTCAGAACGGGATGGAAAAAGTTCAGAGAGCTTATACCACTATTGTCCACTAAAGGTTTCTCTCTAAAAATGAAAGGCAGACTATATGATGCCTGTATACGAACAGCAATACTACATGGCAGCCATATAGAGGATTTGAAAACAATAGCAGTAAGATCTCTGAAACTGAGTGTTGAGTTGGTTTACAGCAACTCTTCCTTTTCAATTAAGAAGCATCAAGGACAATTTATTAAGCCTTTTATTACCATATTTCTGAAGAAATACTCCCGCACTACTGTCTTACAATGCAGACTGGGTGCTTTTTTTCCTTTTGTGACACCAGCATTGCCATCTTACAGAGTGGACTGGGTGCTTTTTGTCATGGCACCAGCACTGCCTCATTACTACACTAATGTGCTCAGTTCGTCCTTGATCAGATTGGGGAGGCAGTGATGGAAGTAGGGGTGCATAAATGAAAGGAGTGTAGTCGCTCTATCTCTCTTGATGTGTATGTATAGAAGGTGTAAACTTCTCTGATGATGGTTAAGAAACCAGAAATGGTGTTAGAATGCACTCCCCTGCTTCCTTGCTAAAGACTAATAGTAATTACTCAACACTTTTAAAATTTATAACGAGGCTATAAAAATGTTTATTTACATGGGCATTTCATATATGATTTAATATACAACCCCATATATATATACGTAAAAGGTAAACAGAAATAACAACACAATCATACAGTATATGGAAGGAATATATTAGGTTAACGCTTGAAATAGCAGAAAGAGGTTCTTAACGTTTTGAGCACTAGTCCTTCATCAGAAGAAAGAATGAGAAATAAGATCAATTGAAGTGATGGGCAGGATGGAATTGAAAAATATATATATATTTATATATATATATATATATATATATATAAAATGTAATATAGAAATGGCTTCTACAGGACTAGAACTGTTTCATATGTATAATACTTACTATTTTATTCATCTTTTCCAGGTATGCATGCAGTCCAACATCTGTAATTTTTGAAGCTTTGAAAAAATATGATGCTGCCCAGGTGGGAAACAATGAACATGGTAAATATGCCAGACCACCAGTGCCACCTTACTTGGAGAACAATGATGATATTGACTGTGAATCAGTGAAAATATACGACACATGCTATCACCTATTACAGCTCTATGCAAACAAAGCTTACCTTCTTGAACAGATTTTGGCACCAACAACAACAACAGTCAACCACCTTGATTACAGACTAAGGTCAGCAACTTTTCTATTATTTATGCTAAGTTCGTACATGGCTTAGTGGTTAGAGCATTGTGCTTGCAATCGAAAAGTTGTGAGTTCAATTCTTGGACTGGGTGATGTTGTTTCCTTGAGCAAATTTCACGTTGCTCCAGTTTACTCAGCTGTAGAAAGGAGTTGCGACATCACTGGTGCCGAGCTCTATCGACCATACCCTTTATCAAGTACATGATATTTTGGCACTAACACTAGGGAGATTGTTATGTTTATGACATAGCTGAAGAAACCTACCAACCCTTTTCTTGGTATGTTCTCTATGACCAGATACCTTCCTATCACCTACCACTTTACAGAAGTATGTAATAGGTGTGTAAATCACCAGCACTAGGTAGATTGTCATGTTTATGACATAGCTGAAGAAATCTACTAACCCTTGCTTGGTATGTTCTCTATGGCCCAGGCAATTCACCCGATCTGATGATGATGTAGTTGGTGTGTAAATTATAACTCAAGAAAAAATTCCTTCATAGAATTATGATGGATGGTTAAAATTTAAACCCTAACACTTTAAAACAAATGTTTTTCCTTTATGAAACCAGGGATGGTTTCAGTTAGGATGGGATCAAGTGGGCTAATTTTTAACTTAATTTTAGTCTTGTAATTTATAATTTTAAATCATAAGATTAAAATCATTTAAGATTATTATAGTTACACTTAGCTTTCAAAAGCTGTCTGAATCTCTCTCTCTCTCTCTCTCCTAAACACCTTCCTTCCTCTCTCTCTCCTAACCCCCCTCTCTCTCTTTCTCTCTTATATATATATATATATATATATATATATATATATATATATATATATATAATGGAACCTTGCTTCACACAAAAGGTTTGTATACCGACACTATTTTTGCTATACGGAATATTGAGATAGAGACTGTGTATGGAAGACAGATAGATATCACCATAGTAACTAACTACACACCAAGTGATGCTTTCCTGTCGATATTCCAAGCTTGTTGTGTGTTTGTTACTTAAGTCACCATTTGTGAACTGAGATGCTTTATGTTCAGAAAAATTGTTTGTGAACCGATCTGTTTGTGATAGAGGCGTTCATGAACTGAGGTTCCATTGTATATCCTTATAATTTATGTTTGAAATGTCCCAAGCATTGTCTTGCTATTGCATATGGTAAAAGATAAATGGACATACTTCACTTCCACTTTGTAATAACTTCTTACCAATTACCAATGTATTTGAACTAATGTTAGTCAAGTCACTGTGTAAATATTTAAAACCCTTAATCATTTACATTTCTCTATTGTATTTCTATGGTAAACACTTTACCTCACATAATTATCTCACATAACATTTACATTACTCTACTAGCAGTGGTACCCGGCGTTGCACGGGATAAGGTATTTTGGAACGCAGCCCGCCAACAGACCTACTGCATGCCTCGACAATATGTAAAGAAATTAAACCGAATACTCTGATGGCTGGATAATCTTTAAGATTTTCCTCGATGAAGCAGGAAAAATGCAGGTTTTCACCTAATGCGGGCTCTAGGGGATCAAGAAAATGAATTTTTTTTATATGCATAATATGCCTTGACATTTCAGGAAAATCGGCTAGTCGTAACGCCTCAAAAAGGCTTTAAAAAGCTGAAAAAATGAAGTTTTTCGCCTAATGCGGGCCCTAGGCCATAAAAAAAATTGGATTTTCTTTGCTCACGGTATGAAGAAGAGACTGACTAATACATAGTTACAATTTCAAGGAAATCGGTCTGACGTAACGCCTCAAAAAAACCCCTAAAGAACTGAAAAAAATGCAGATCAAAAAGTTGAATTTTTTAATGTGCATAACACTCCCTGAAACATAAGTAATACACATGTAAAGTTTGAAAAGGATCGGTTGGGTACTTCTTGAGTTTTAGGGATTCAAACTCAGACACACACACAGACATCCTCAGTTTTATATATATAGATATATTTTCTATATATATAAAACTGAGGATGTCTGTCTGTGTGTATGTGTGTTTGAATCCCTAAAACTCAAGAAGCACCCAACCGACTGTTTTCAAACTTTACACATGTAATACTTATGTTTCAGGGAGTGTTCTGAGCAAAAAAATTTCAATTTATAATTCTTAGTCTTTCTCTTTTTAGATAGATACATACTTATAACATCACACCCTTATAATATCTGTCTGTATGTTTGGCTGTCTGCATTACGTCACTTCCCTGAGGATGTCTGTCTGTGAATTTGAATCCCTAAAACTCAAGAAGTACCCAACTGACTTCTCAAACAGTACATGTGTATTACTTATGTTTCAGGGAGTGTTATGCACATACAAAAATTCAACTTTTTGATCCTCTAGGGCCCACATTAGGTGAAAAACTGTGTTTTTTCAGGTTTTGGGGGTTTTTTTGAGGCGTTACGTCAGGCTGATTTGCTTGAAATTGTAACTATGCATTAGTCAGTCTCTTCATACCGTGAGCAAAGAAAATCCAACTTTTCTATGGCCTAGGGCCTGCATTAGGTGAAAAACTTCTTTTTTCAGCTTTTTAGGGCTTTTTTGAGGCGTTACGTCTAGCCGATTTTCCTGAAATGTCAAGGCATATTATGCACATAAAAAAAAATCATTTTCTTGATCCCCTAGGGCCCGCATTAGGTGAAAACCTACATTTTTCCTGCTTCGAGGAAAATCTTAAAGATTATCCAGCCATCAGAGTATTCGGTTTATTTTCTTTACATATTGTCGAGGCATGCAGTAGGTCTGTTGGCGGGCCACGTTCCAAAATACCTTATCCTGTGTAACGCCGGATACCACTGCTAGTACTATTAGATTTTCATGGTAAAGGCTTTATCTCACATAATATCGAATCTATGAGATTTTGATATTATTTATTTTAAGAACAATACCTTAACTTAAGTATGAGCAGTCGGTTGTGGCTGGTTTAAACAGAAAGAGGTGAGAGAATTCTGGCCAGATATGACCAGTTTAAATGCTAAAGGGTTAATATATTTTCTTTACTTTCTTTTCTTTTCTTTCCTTTTTTGTTTTTTACAGTTGGCATTTATGTAACGTGCTGGAGAGCCTCGAATATCGACATTTATCTCAATATCAGAAAGAATGCATAAACGTTAGCTACGCATCTCAACTTGAATCACTTGATCTTTGGGAGTGGTCTGTCTTTGTTTTAACTCATATAGATGATGATAAAAGGTTAGTTTTATTATATTTTGGTTTGCAATTATTTTTCCTACTGTTTTTTTCTTGTTTTTTTTTTATGGTGTTAGTCAGGAAGAAGGAACAGTGCTCATGGCCTTTGGGATAACTCCCATGATTAGTCAGGAAGAAGGAACAGTGCTCATGGCCTTTGGGATAACTCCCATGATGGAAGATTAATGTTTATGTTCACCTGGAGCAGCAAACATAAAGAAATAGAAAGTAGCATTGGAAAGGACTATAAATGAGAGGAAAGGAAAGGGCAAGGATTATTAAGCAACGAGAGGAAGATAAGAGGGTGACAATGGCCAGCAACACCTGCTGTTACAGCCACCCCCACCTTGCAGGGCTCCTTCCTCAGATGGGCTGCTGTTATTCTGATTTCACGGAGGAGGACAACTGTACTGGGTTCGAGAGTGCCTAAGGTCTTGGCAGTGACCAGTGCAAAGAGGAAGTGGTCAGACAAGCCCTGATATTTGATTATCTTCCTGTCCTCTGTATTGCAGAGCACGATACTAGAGTTTATGGCCGAAACGACTAGGTTTGAGGCAGAGAACATGTCGCATCCTAGATAAGGGATTTACCTTGCTCGAATGGGAAGAGGGCAATTCCGTTGGGGCTCTTGCCATCTCCATGATCAAGGCCTGCTGGCTCAAGTTGTGATGGAAAGCTGGCTGTGTCTAGGCTCCTTTCCATTGTGTCATTCAGAGCAGCATGTCAGGAATCAGCAACAGCAAGCTCTAGAGGGTTGACATTCAGGTGAAACATAGCTTAGCAGCAGAGTTGGGCTGTGTTGTGTCTTTTGGCTGTTTTTGAGAAATTTGTTGCTTTTAAAATAAAATATGATATTTATGAATTTTATTTGGTGACACTGTTGATGTGGTGGTGGTGGTAGTGTTGGTGTGGTGACGGTTGTTGTAATGGTGTTAATGGTTGTGGTGGTGGGGGTAGTGTTAGTTGTTGCTGTGGTGGTGGTATTAGTGCTGTTGGTTGTTGTGGTAGTGTTGGTGTCGGTGCTGTTGTTGGTTGTTGTGGTGGTGGTGGTGGTGGTGGTGGTAGTGTTGGTGTTGATGTTGGTGCTGTTGGTGGTTGTGGTGGTGGTAGTGTTGTTGGTTGTTGTGGTGGTGGTGGTGTTGATGTTGGTGATAGTGTTAGTGTTGGTTGTAGTGGTGGTGATAATGCTGTTGTTGATTGTGGCGGTGGTAGTTTTGTTGCAGTTGGTGGTGGTGGTAGTGTTAATGTTAGTTGTTGCTGTGGTTGTGGTGTGGTGGTGGTGATGGTATTGTTGGTTGTAGTGGTGGTGATAGTGCTGTTGTTGTTGGTTATGGTGGTGGTTCTGCTGGTAGTGTTGCTGTTGTTGATTTCAAAAGCAAAAAAAATGTTCTACTTTTTATTGGAAAATTCCTACTTTTAACTGGTATAGCTCAGCTTGGAAAAAATGATGTTATATGACAGGGGTCCCCAACCTTTTGGGTCCGCAGGCCGGATAGCCATGCAGTGGTGGGTTCGCAGGCCGGATAGCCATGCAGTGGTGGCTCCGCGGGCCAGATGCACAATTAATACTACTTATACACAAATAAGTAATCATTTATTTCTCCCTTATGTTAGATTTGAAACAAAATTCAATATTCATACTTAGAGCTGTCCCAAGCAGAAAAATACATTTAAATATTGTTTTATTCGGCAATATCGATAGATCGGGTGCAAATTTATTGCAAGCTGTACCCTTTTTAGAACCCTCGCGGGCAGGATAAAGGCCTTCGAGGGCAAAATTGAAACCCTTCGCGGGCCGGGGGTTGAGGACCCCTGTTATATGATGATATAAAGGTGTTTTGGGGATGTCTTAGAACACAGATAAATGATGACTAATTCCTAATTGTGAGAAAATGTAAATTTTCTTCTTCACCCACTTATTTCTGAAGGGGTCTTTGGGGCAGAGACCTCAAACACTACTTCCTGTAAAAAAAAAAATCTTTTTGGTTTAACTGCTGCTTGGTTTCAGATGTTGATAAGTATATTTTTTATTTAATTATTTCTATCAATTGTTGCATTCCTTTTAAATTTTAGGAGGAAAGCTGCCATTAAAGAAACTCTTATGCGGCATATATCTTTAAGTGAAAAAATTGAATATTTAGAAAAGGAAGCCTTTATTATAGACAGACTTTTTATTCCCAGAGAATGGGTTCATTATGCAAAGGTTTGTTATGTTAATTAATTATCATATTTAAAATAGTAAATTGTAACAGACTGTATCCCTTTCACTTTATATGAACTGTATTCTTTTTTTTTCTTTTATTATTTGAATAAATTTGTTTTAATTAACCCTTTAGTTACCAACCCAGGCAAAACAGCTCTGGTTCTACGAAAATAAAACCACACATTTTAAAGGTGGTTTCCAATTTATATCAAAATCATCCAACATGATTTTATATAAGAACCTTATATTAAGTTACTATCTTAGTAATGAAATAATTAATAAGTTTAGTAAATCCCCTCCAAATTCTTCATTAAGAGTGTATTTCATTAGAAATGTGGCCATGAAAGCTTGGGCCAGTAGGACTTGACTGAGGGGATGGTAAAAGGCCAGGCGGCTTGACAGTCTTCGTGTTCCACAGAGGTATGTCCCTCATCTGAGATGCTACATGTTGCGACGCCTTCTCCAACAGCAACCTGGTACGTTTGGCTACCAGCCCAGCCCAGCCTTTGCTGCTCGACAGGCCAAAAAGGGCAAACTGTCAAATTATCAGCCGCTCTCTGATAGGTTTGTGGTTGAGCCTGTGGCAGTGGTGACTTCCGGCATACGTGACCCCCGGTCCACATCCCTACTCAATGCTATTGGAGTGGAGTTGGATACTCGCTAGTGTGAACCCCGAGTGGTGGAGTGGCTACTCTAACATGTCTTCCTCGCCATCTTCTGGGCAATGTCTCCTCTATTCTGTCTACTGTGGCCATCACTCTATATATACTATTGTATTTTCATGGTAAGGGCTTTACCTCACATTATTGAATCTATGAGATGAGAGAATTTTGGCCGTATATGGCCGGTTTAAAGGCTAAAGGGTTAAACAGTGTGCAGAAGATTAACATGAGATTATATTATTACATCACTTGAGACTTCAAAAGACTGAATAAAATATGAGATCAGCCACTGTAAGGATGGTAGTCAAGGTCATAGTGATGGCTGTGACATCAAGTACATTTGATAACCCCTTTCATAACTATATTACTTATGAAATACACTCTATTTTAATTAATCAATGAAGAATTTTAAGAGATTTACTAAAATTATTATTTCATTACTAAGGTAATAACTTAATATATGGTTCTTTGTTTCATAAAACTAGAGGAGGTTTTTAGCTGATTTGGTATCAAAAGGTTTAATGAGTTTTTCAGCTTGGAATATTTTCACTTATTCTTAACCCTTTAGCATTTAAACCGGCCATATCCAGCCAGAATTCTCTCACCTATTTCTGTTCAAACCAGCCATAACTGGCCACTTATACAGATGTTAAGGTATTGTTCTCAAAATAAATAATATCAAAATCTCATAGATTCGATATTATGTGAGGTAAAGTGTTTACCATGAAAATATAATAGTATATATATAGAGTAATGTAAATGTTAAAGGGTTAATACCCTTTTAAAACTGCCTGGAACTACCCCTGATTTTATGATACAAAACCATTTGTTTTAAAGTGTTTATATTAAAAAAATCGTCTGAAGTTTTATGTAAGAAATTTTTTAATTTGTTCCAAATATCAACTAAATAATGGATTCTTAATAATTTTCAAAATTATTTGAAAACCACAGTGTCGTTCATTTGAAATACGATAACGAATGTGTTAATATAATGCTCTTTCACAATTACTACTACTTCTTCTTTGCTCACTTATTGCTGGGATGGTCATAGGAGCAAAGTCCTTCCAGCAGATGCTATCAGAAGCAACTGTCTCCAATCGATCTGATTGGATTCCCAAAGTGAGGCCATCCAAGTTCATGGATGCTATCCAACCATCTTGCTTACAGGTCCACCTCTGGGTTTCCTGCTGGTTGGCTTTGCCCGTAAAATTTGATCTGATCATTGATTCTTTCCTGAGACATTCTAACGATATTTCATAACGACATTGTAAAACTAAAATACATTTATTACCTTATATTGAGGAAGAGTCATGTTGTCCTAATATTGCCAAAAATAACAATAAAACAACACCCACTGTTTGGTTTTCACTTAGTTCAGTATATCTTTGTTTTTATAAATAATTTAGCTGGCAATCAATGTTTATCATTGATTGACCAAATATAACTATAATTTCTCAAAGTTCTTAACTGTTGGTCAATCAATGATAAATACTGATTGGCAGCTAAATAATTTATAAAAATATAAAGATATACTTTTTTACCGTGTTAGAAACACGGTAAAAAGGCTCCCAGTCCACACTGTAAATGTGGTTGGTGTTAGGAAGGGTATCCAGCCGTAGAAAACCTGCCAGGTACAGTTCTATATGAGCGAGACACTGTCACCTGATCAATCTTGTCTCAAGTGGGACTGTTCTTGTCTAACCCATGCTAACGTGGAAGATGGACGTTAAATGATGATGATGATACTGAAAGATATACATAAACCAAACCAAACTGAGTGTTTTTTTATTATTATTTTTATCAATATTAGAACAACACGACCCTCTCCAAATATAACAATAACTGTTCCAATACATGAATTCATATAAAAAACCCTTGCAAAACAAATTCATTTATTACCATTTTTTTTTTTATTTGGCAGGCAATCAAGGCTCAATATTTCAATAACTACAATCAAATGGCATGGCAGCTGATCAAAGCTAAAAAGTATAATGACGCTCATGGAATAATCTTGAAACACATTGCTGCTCATTCCGTAATAAATGGTAATTATTTATTATTTAAGTAATTTTAATATAATGTTCACATTATATTTATGTAAATTGTTTCATAATGTTATAACTCTAGTAGAATGTTTTTATTCATGCACGTACTTAGTGTTGTGATCTACACAATAAAAGCACCCAATACATGCTGTAAAGTGGTTGGTGATAGGAAGGACATCCAGCTGTAGAAAGCTTGCCAAACAAAGGGTTGGGAAGGCCCTTTAGTTATGTCAAATCTAAACAATAAAAGTACCTAGAACATGCTGTAAAGTGGTTGGTGATAGGAAGGACATCCAGCTGTAGAAAGCTTGCCAAACAAAGGGTTGGGAAGACCCTTTAGTTATGTCAAATCTAAACAATAAAAGTACCTAGAACATGCTGTAAAGTGGTTGGTGATAGGAAGGGTATCCAGCTGCAGAAAGCTTGCCAAACAAAGGGTTGGGAAGGCCCTTTAGTTATGTCAAATCTAAACAATAAAAGTACCTAGAACATGCTGTAAAGTGGTTGGTGATAGGAAGGACATCCAGCTGCAGAACGCTTGCCAAACAAAGGGTTGGGAAGGCCCTTTAGTTATGTCAAATCTAAACAATAAAAGTACCTAGAACATGCTGTAAAGTGGTTGGTGATAGGAAGGACATCCAGCTGCAGAAAGCTTGCCAAACAAAGGGTTGGGAAGGCCCTTTAGTTATGTCAAATCTAAACAATAAAAGTACCTAGAACATGCTGTAAAGTGGTTGGTGATAGGAAGGGTATCCAGCTGCAGAAAGCTTGCCAAACAAAGGGTTGGGAAGGCCCTTTAGTTATGTCAAATCTAAACAATAAAAGTACCTAGAACATGCTGTAAAGTGGTTGGTGATAGGAAGGACATCCAGCTGT
This sequence comes from Eledone cirrhosa, assembly GCA_964016885.1. Taxonomy (NCBI): domain Eukaryota; kingdom Metazoa; phylum Mollusca; class Cephalopoda; order Octopoda; family Eledonidae; genus Eledone; species Eledone cirrhosa. Next base: position 100,864,729 of record OZ024744.1, read on the forward strand.
AGAAAGCTTGCCAAACAAAGGGTTGGGAAGGCCCTTTAGTTATGTCAAATCTAAACAATAAAAGTACCTAGAACATGCTGTAAAGTGGTTGGTGATAGGAAGGACATCCAGCTGCAGAAAGCTTACCAAACAAAGGGTTGGGAAGGCCCTTTAGTTATGTCAAATCTAAACAATAAAAGTACCTAGAACATGCTGTAAAGTGGTTGGTGATAGGAAGGACATCCAGCTGCAGAAAGCTTGCCAAACAAAGGGTTGGGAAGGCTCTTTAGTTATGTCAAATATAAACAATAAAAGTACCTAGAACATGCTGTAAAGTGGTTGGTGATAGGAAGGACATCCAGCTGCAGAAAGCTTGCCAAACAAAGGGTTGGGAAGGCCCTTTAGTTATGTCAAATCTAAACAATAAAAGTACCTAGAACATGCTGTAAAGTGGTTGGTGATAGGAAGAACATCCAGCTGCAGAAAGCTTGCCAAACAAAGGGTTGGGAAGGCCCTTTAGTTATGTCAAATCTAAACAATAAAAGTACCTAGAACATGCTGTAAAGTGGTTGGTGATAGGAAGGACATCCAGCTGCAGAAAGCTTGCCAAACAAAGGGTTGGGAAGGCCCTTTAGTTATGTCAAATCTAAACAATAAAAGTACCTAGAACATGCTGTAAAGTGGTTGGTGATAGGAAGGACATCCAGCTGCAGAAAGCTTGCCAAACAAAGGGTTGGGAAGGCCCTTGAGTTATGTCAAATCTAAACAATAAAAGTACCTAGAACATGCTGTAAAGTGGTTGGTGATAGGAAGAACATCCAGCTGCAGAAAGCTTGCCAAACAAAGGGTTGGGAAGGCCCTTTAGTTATGTCAAATCTAAACAATAAAAGTACCTAGAACATGCTGTAAAGTGGTTGGTGATAGGAAGGACATCCAGCTGTAGAAAGCTTGCCAAACAAAGGGTTGGGAAGGCCCTTTAGTTATGTCAAATCTAAACAATAAAAGTACCTAGAACATGCTGTAAAGTGGTTGGTGATAGGAAGGACATCCAGCTGCAGAAAGCTTGCCAAACAAAGGGTTGGGAAGACCCTTTAGTTATGTCAAATCTAAACAATAAAAGTACCTAGAACATGCTGTAAAGTGGTTGGTGATAGGAAGGACATCCAGCTGCAGAAAGCTTACCAAACAAAGGGTTGGGAAGGCCCTTTAGTTATGTCAAATCTAAACAATAAAAGTACCTAGAACATGCTGTAAAGTGGTTGGTGATAGGAAGGACATCCAGCTGCAGAAAGCTTGCCAAACAAAGGGTTGGGAAGGCCCTTTAGTTATGTCAAATCTAAACAATAAAAGTACCTAGAACATGCTGTAAAGTGGTTGGTGATAGGAAGGACATCCAGCTGCAGAAAGCTTGCCAAACAAAGGGTTGGGAAGGCCCTTTAGTTATGTCAAATCTAAACAATAAAAGTACCTAGAACATGCTGTAAAGTGGTTGGTGATAGGAAGAACATCCAGCTGCAGAAAGCTTGCCAAACAAAGGGTTGGGAAGGCCCTTTAGTTATGTCAAATCTAAACAATAAAAGTACCTAGAACATGCTGTAAAGTGGTTGGTGATAGGAAGGACATCCAGCTGTAGAAAGCTTGCCAAACAAAGGGTTGGGAAGGCCCTTTAGTTATGTCAAATCTAAACAATAAAAGTACCTAGAACATGCTGTAAAGTGGTTGGTGATAGGAAGGGTATCCAGCTGCAGAAAGCTTGCCAAACAAAGGGTTGGGAAGGCCCTTTAGTTATGTCAAATCTAAACAATAAAAGTACCTAGAACATGCTGTAAAGTGGTTGGTGATAGGAAGGACATCCAGCTGTAGAAAGCTTGCCAAACAAAGGGTTGGGAAGGCCCTTTAGTTATGTCAAATCTAAACAATAAAAGTACCTAGAACATGCTGTAAAGTGGTTGGTGATAGGAAGGACATCCAGCTGTAGAAAGCTTGCCAAACAAAGGGTTGGGAAGGCCCTTTAGTTATGTCAAATCTAAACAATAAAAGTACCTAGAACATGCTGTAAAGTGGTTGGTGATAGGAAGGACATCCAGCTGCAGAAAGCTTGCCAAACAAAGGGTTGGGAAGACCCTTTAGTTATGTCAAATCTAAACAATAAAAGTACCTAGAACATGCTGTAAAGTGGTTGGTGATAGGAAGGACATCCAGCTGTAGAAAGCTTGCCAAACAAAGGGTTGGGAAGGCCCTTTAGTTATGTCAAATCTAAACAATAAAAGTACCTAGAACATGCTGTAAAGTGGTTGGTGATAGGAAGGGTATCCAGCTGCAGAAAGCTTGCCAAACAAAGGGTTGGGAAGACCCTTTAGTTATGTCAAATCTAAACAATAAAAGTACCTAGAACATGCTGTAAAGTGGTTGGTGATAGGAAGGGTATCCAGCTGCAGAAAGCTTGCCAAACAAAGGGTTGGGAAGACCCTTTAGTTATGTCAAATCTAAACAATAAAAGTACCTAGAACATGCTGTAAAGTGGTTGGTGATAGGAAGGACATCCAGCTGTAGAAAGCTTGCCAAACAAAGGGTTGGGAAGACCCTTTAGTTATGTCAAATCTAAACAATAAAAGTACCTAGAACATGCTGTAAAGTGGTTGGTGATAGGAAGGGTATCCAGCTGCAGAAAGCTTGCCAAACAAAGGGTTGGGAAGACCCTTTAGTTATGTCAAATCTAAACAATAAAAGTACCTAGAACATGCTGTAAAGTGGTTGGTGATAGGAAGGGTATCCAGCTGCAGAAAGCTTGCCAAACAAAGGGTTGGGAAGACCCTTTAGTTATGTCAAATCTAAACAATAAAAGTACCTAGAACATGCTGTAAAGTGGTTGGTGATAGGAAGGACATCCAGCTGTAGAAAGCTTGCCAAACAAAGGGTTGGGAAGACCCTTTAGTTATGTCAAATCTAAACAATAAAAGTACCTAGAACATGCTGTAAAGTGGTTGGTGATAGGAAGGACATCCAGCTGTAGAAAGCTTGCCAAACAAGGATTTAGGAGGACCCTTCAGTTTCTGTCAAGCGACACATCTCCTCTGTACTCAGTATGACCGTACATAAGCAAGATACAGACCTCCTCGGCTTGCCTGAGAAGTCAGTAGCCCCGGTTCAGTACTGATTTGGTCTATGTAGACCTGTCCAACCCTTACTAGCAGGGAAAGTGGACATTAAATAATAGTGGTGGTGGTGGCGGTGGTGACACTTTCAATTGACTGTTTAAATGTGGAATTTTTATTTATTTTTTTTATTTCTTAGATAACCACAACCATTTGAAGAAATTCTTAGAGCTTTTGTCTCCACCTGAGCCAAGTGGTAAGATACAAAATTGGTCTACAGAAGGATCTGTGTACTTAAGTTACATAAATTTATGTGAAGCATTGGCTAAGTTTAAAAAGGTAAGTTCTCAATAATGGAAATTTTGATTCATTTTTTAATGTAAGTCAGTAACTTTAATTTTTGTCCCTGCTTCCAATATTTACAAATTCCTATTTATCTGAAAATTCTACTAGATATGGTTGGGTTGCTTGCATTTAACTCTTTCATGACCACATTTCTAATGAAATACACTCTCTTAATTAATTGAAGACTTTTGAAGGATTTACTAAACTTATATCATTACTAAGATATTAATTTAATGTAAGTTCTTGTATAAAATTATGCTAGAAGATTTTAATTTAAATTGGAAACTTTTAAAATGGATGGTTTTATTTCATAGAACCAGAGATGGTTTTGGCTGGGTTTGTGAGATAGTAATTTAATGTAAGGTTCTTATATAAAATTATGTTGGAAGATTTTAATTTAAATTGTAAACCTTTAAAATGGGTGGTTTTATTTCATAGAACCAGAGCTGGTTTTGGATGGATTGGTAACTAAAGTGTTAATGTGTGTGTGTGTGCGTGTGTGTGTGAATCAATGAAAAACGTAGCTGCTAGGTGACCAAGATACATTACTTTAACATAGCACAAACATATCATGTTAAGAGGGTAATTGAAAAATGTGTGTAAATCGCCTTTTTTTTTCTTTTTTTCTTTTTCTCATTTCATTTTCCCTTCTTCACCTTTTCCTTTCCTTCTTTGTTTTTCCTTCTATTTCTGAGTGGGTCATGAAAGCAGTCCTCAAACACTCCTTCCAGCAGGTCCTGTCAGAAGCAACCGTTTCCAACTGATCCAGCCGAGTTCATGGATGTTATCCAACCATCTTGCTCGGAGGGTCTACCCCTGGATCTTCTGCCAGCTGGTTTTGTCCATACCGCATCATCTTCCAAGTTAACAAGGGTTAACAAGGGACGCATTTAAACCTTAGGTAGAGGGGTCTGTTTGAAAAAATATATTACAGTTTCTATTTCATGTCGTAAAAACTAGCGATGTACCTGCGACCTGACTGGGAGGTGTGGGATAGACGCACAAAGATTGCGTATCCTGACACCCCAATTGAGATTCGGAAAGGAGCAAACCTTGACAATTAGTGTTTATAAAGTTAATTTATATATTTGAAAATAAACTTGTTTAACCCTTTAGCATTTAAACCGGCCATATCCAGCCAGAAATTTCTCACCTCTTTCTCTTCAAACCGGCTGAAACTGGCCACTCATGCTGATGTTATGGTATTGTTCTCAAAATAAATAATATCAAAATCTCATAGATTTGATATTATGTAAGGTAAAGCCTTTACCATGAAAATATAATAGTATATATAATGTAAATGCTAAAGGGCTAAAAACTACTTAAAAATTTAATAATTTCTTCCTGCAGAGGGATGTTGATTTGTCACACCTGAAAGCAATGTCAACTGCTCTTGTCAGTTTTTGCCCTAAAATACGTAACCTGCCTTGCCACAATGCAAAAGATAGGTATTTACCATTTTATTATTATTATTTTTATTTTTTTCCCTGAAATTAATATACAAAAATTATTATAAAGAGTTTTTTTTTAAATATTATTCATTTGTTAAAACCTTTGATTTTATCTGTGTGTATATCATGACTTATGACTTGTACAGTGTTCACTTTCCTGACATGTTTACATTATTCTATGTACTATACATGCACTTTTGATGAGTTGCAGTGCACCTGAGCACTGTACACAATAATTTTCATTATTGTTATTATTATATATGCTAGCGGAGGGCGGTGGATTGGCAGTGTCAGTAGAGGGTCGGACGCCATGCTTTGCAGCATAGTTACGGCCCTTTATGATCCGAGTTCAAATCCCGCCGAGGTTAACTTTGCCTTTCATCCTCACGAGGTCGATAAAATAAAGTACCAGTAATGCACTGAGATAGATTTAATCGACTTCACCCTCGCCCCATATTGCTGGCCTTGTGCCTATATAAGAATACATTATTATATATGGTAGCAAGAACATAGTTTGAATATATGTACGGTTGGTGTTAAGTTATTATGTGTTAAACTAATCTGCTTTTCTGAGGTTATTGCTATCATACATGGTTGCAAGGGGAACTTAGTTTCAATATTCAATATATCTACTGTTTATCTTAGGACATTTCTTATATCAATCAAGCAAAAATACTTCTTTTGTCTCATCATCATCATCATCATTTTACGTCCGCTTTAACGTCTGCTTGCACTATCGTTGAAGATGCACCCCCTTGAAGAAACACCCCAATTTTGACAACCAGAAATTTGTAAAACAATGATAAACATAAAAATAAGATCCTGGTACTTTGGATCTTGTTACCTAATTTTTAATGATATTTTGTTTATTTACTACTATAACTAAGTATAATTTATACACTTGAGAGGTCACATACAGGAGTTCAGATTACTGTCTGGCAGAGATAATTTTGTTCTGGGGTTAGAAAATGCCTCTGAGAAATGCAACCTTTGATCTTCAGGACACATGGTGACTTATTTTAGGAAAAAGTAGAATCTCTAACTCCAATATGGTAATTATTGAAAGATGAATTGCTGCTGCTATATCAGTTTATTTTAAAAGGTATTTTTCAATTTATTCCAGATTATGCTTGGCAGAGATGTCTAAAAATACTTCCAACATCTTCAGAATATTTTCTATGCTTTTGCATCAGAATGATTATGATTTCAAAATTACTAAGTTAGTAAAAAAAATTTTGTTTAATAATTTAAATCTTAACATCCTGTAATAATTTAGTAGAAAATATTTTTAAAAAATACATGTTTGTTAATTCAAATGTTTGTAGTATCTTTACTGGTTGTCAGATTTTTGTGAAAATTTGTAGTATTAATGACTTTTTTAGAGTAAAGACTTCAATATTTAATGAGATACAGTCATAGTACTGTTTTGTATTTTTCAAGAATGCCCTGTTAATGTGGTTTCATGTGGTACAGGATGTTAAGAGTTAATGTGATACAGTCATAGTACTGTTTTGTACTTTTCAATAATGTCTTGTTAATGTGGTTTCATGAGGTACAGGATGTTGAGAGTTAAAGAAACATGCCTTGATACAAATAACATATTAGTATTTTAATATTAGTATAAAACTTTATTTTACTATTAGTGTTAAACTTGATTTTACTATTAGTATTAAACTTTATTTTACTATTAGTATTAAACTTCATTATACAATTAGTATAAATATTATTACTATATATGTTATTAGGATCGATCGACTTTCGTCAAATCGGACCGAGGAAACAATGTTGTCATTGGTCTTTCCAGTTGCTAATACTATCTATCGGTCGCAACTCCAGGTAGATGGAGCAACGTGAAATAAAGTGTCTTGCTCAAGGACATAATGCATCGCCCGGTCCAGGAATCAAACTCACAACCTCAAGATTGTGAATCCCATTTTCTAACCACTCAGCTACACGCCTCCACTTTTTTTTTTCTTTTTTTATATATGTTATTAGTATAAAATTGTATTATTTTTCTCCCCTTTCTCTATTTCAGTCTTTTAGCTAACCAAATTGAAAACTTGGAAACCCCTGATGAAAACATGGAACAGGAAACCTGTGCATTATCTAGATTCTGATGGAAGAAAAGATTATATTTATGTATCTCATATCTCCTGAAGTTATCGACATTACCTATCTTTGACCTTTTTTAGTGATCATACGTATCAAGTGAAATATGTATATAATTCTGTATGTATGTATGTATGTATGTATGTATGTATGTATGTATGTGTTTCTGTGTTTGTGTGTGTCTATACATTTTTGTAATGCATGTTTTATTTTTATTTTAATTATATTCTTTTACTGGCTATCTTCAACTATATGGCTGACGGACTTTTAATAAACATTATCATCTGCCCGAAGCACTGAGACTCTTTTCCTACTGTATCAAACGTTAAACTGATAGATATATATATATATTATCATTGTATTGTGTTGTTCTCCTGTTGTTTTTCCTCGTTTTCATTTCACACACACTTACACAAACACTCATACTCACACACACACACAAACACTGGCTTATATTTCACTGAATTTTTAATATATAAGCAAAATTTAAATATTCAATAGAAATCAATGAATCATCATCATCATCATCATCATTTTACGTCCGCTTTTCCCTGCTTGCAAGGGTGGGACGGGAACTGATTCTGGCTTGATTTCTACAGCTGGATGCCCTTCCTAACACCAACCTCATTTACAGTGTCAGCTGGGTGCTTTTTTGCCGTGGCACCTCCATGACCACTTTGCAGTGGAATGATATGGACCCCAGTCCCTATCATCTCATTTCTACAACTGAGTAAACTGGAGCAATGTGAAATAAAGTGTCTTGCTCAAGGAAACAACACATCACCCGGTCTGAGAATTGAACTCACAACCTTTCGATTGCAAGGCCAATGCTCTAACCACTAAGCCATGGGCCTCCAATATTTATAATTATTATTATTTTTATCTTATATCACAAATGTTTTTTCAAGTAGCTGTGTCATTCCAGTGAAAATAATTATGGTTTTTAAGCAAACAATCTGCAGGCATGGCCGTGCAGTTAAGAAATTTGCATCACAAGCATAAACATGTGGTTCTGGGTTCCAGCCTGCTGTATAGCACCTTGAGAAAGTGTATTTTATTGAACCCTTGGGTTGACCAATACCTTGTTAGTGGAATTTGGTGGGCAAAACAAAGCAGAAGCCCATCTGTGTGTGTATTTATACACACACAGATGGGCTTCTGAATGGGCGCCCAACATGAATTGGAACCTAGCTCCATTATCTTGTGGGCTCTTAGAAAACTAGGAGTAGATGAGTGGCTTGTGAGAGCTATACAAACCATATATAGAGGACCAGTCAGCGAAGTTAGAATTAACAATGAATATAGTGAAGAATTTAGGGTAAAAGTAGGTGTTCACCAAGGATCCGTCCTTAGCTCCCTCCTGTTGGTTAGTGTCCTACAGGCTATAACAGATGAGTTTAAGACTGGCTGCTCATGGGAACTTCTATATGCAGATGATCTAACTCTCATAGCTGAATCTATGGCAAAACTAGAGAAGAAATTCCAAAACCAGAAGCATGCCCTAGAATCAAAAGACCTTAAATTTAATTTGTATAAGATTAAAGTTCTAGTATGTAGAAAGGAAAATAGGGCACAGGTTCCCTCTGGGAAATGGCCATGATCAGTGTGTAGGAAAGGAGTAGGAAGAAATTCCATTCTATATCCCAAATGCAAACAATGGGTACATAAACGATGTAGTGGGATCACAGGTAAGCTATCTAAGAGTGTAGATTTTATAAGTGGCCAATGCTCAGGTGCAGTTAGTAGCAAGTGCCCACTGGATACTACCCATTCTGTTACCTGAGTGACAAAATCAGCAGTGGAGGAGGGTGCTCTGAAAGTACAGTAGATGGAAAAAGTTCAAAGAGCTTATCCCGCTGTTGGCCACAAACGGTTTCTCTCTGAAAATGAAAGGCAGATTGTATGATGCTTGTATACGAACAGCAATTTACATGACAGTGAGACCTGAGCATTGTGTGCTGAGGATCTGCGCAGATTGAAAAGAAATGAAGCATGCATGCTCTGATGGATGTGTAATAGTAATATTCATGAACGGCAACGCGTAAGCGAACTGAGAGATTAGTCATAAGAGGGATCAGATGCTGTTTACTTGAGAGGAGATTGTATTGGTATGGTCATGTAATTCATATGAAGGACGATCAAGGAAGTTATGGAGTAAGTAGACCCAGAAAAGGCCGGGGCGAGGTGATAAAAACTGACTTTGTGCACTTACACCTCTAAGACAGTGTCACTGGATCGAGATCTTTGGTGTTATGCAGTTATACAGAAGACCCGCCTTGTGGGCACCTCTTAATCTAATATACACCCCACATACCCTCCCACTTCCGCCCACACCATCCTTACTCTGTAAAGTGGTCATGTAGGTGTCAACAAAAAACACCCAGTCCACACTAAAGTGGTCATGTAGGTATCACAACCAAAAACACCAGTCCACACTGTAAAGCGGTTGTGTAGGAGACACATCAAAAGGTACCCAGCACACACATAGAAACCAAGCCAAAACGAAATGCATGAGCAGGGCATGGTCACCTGACTTGTCTAGCCACAGCATGTAACAGCCCACCTAACCCATGCAAGCATGGAAAATAGACTTTTAACCAGTACTAGGTAAACTATGGCTCATTTGGCTTTCTGAATGGTACGCTTGATTTCGAAATCTTGAATTCTTAAGTAGTATGGCCTGCTTTATGATGAACTACATCCTAGGTGGTCCACTGCTTGAAAAATGTTGCCCATGCCTGCTTTAAACAGTGATGATGATGGTGTGTCTGTATACACATACTATTCTTTGATACATTCCTAAAAAGTCAGCACTATACAGGGTCTCATAATAAAATAGGGGTGTCAGCTTGAAAGCTATTTTTAACAGTTGTATGGACATAAATGAAGAATAACAGACATTTCTTCACATGACGATGTCACACATTGCACTTTACAGTTATAATTAAATGATAAATTAAGAAGACCTTAATTAACATTATGATACAATTATTCAATTATTAACCTGGTTTAAATTAATCAATTTTTATCACAAGTCCACAGGCCTAATCAGCATTAATTCAGTTGAAATGCAACAAGAAATAAGACAGAAGAGATTGTGTCAAGAAGAGGTACTAAGTTTCTTCTTCACACATTGGTTCCTATTCAAAGAATGTACTTCATGTGTGTGTGTTCTTGAATCATCTCACATGAAGCAATTCACAATAACAGGATATTACAACTTTAAAAAACCCTCTCTTTGTCTTGTTCTTTCTCTCCCAATCAGGGTAATTCTTAGTAAACTGGGCCATGTTTTCCTTAACCCTTTAGCATTTACATTATTCTATATTTACTACTAGGGCAGTATCGGTAGAGGGTCGGATGCCATGCTTTGACGCATAGAGTTACGGCCCTTGCCATTCTGAGTTCAAATCCCGCCGAGGTTAACTTTGCCTTTCATCCGCACGGGGTCGATGAAATAAAGTACCAGTAATGTATTGGGTAATTGATAGCTTTGTGACAAAAGTAGAAACAATTATTCTATATTTACTATTGTATTTTCAAGGTAAAGGCCTTACCTACGAGATTTTGATGTTATTTTATATTTTGAGAACAATACCTTAACATCAATATGAGCAACTGGTTTGAACAGAAAGAGGTGAGAGAGTTCTGGCCAGATATGGCCGGTTTATATACTAAAGGGTTAATCTGGGTGATGTAGTTTCTGAAGAATTCACTTGTAAAGTTATTTCTGTTATAACTGGTCATTCAGAATTTTTTATGGGAGTTAAGAAGAGAGCAATTGATTATATCAACCAGTACTAGGCTGTTGCTTGTTCTTTTGATTCTGGAAGAACAGAAAGTATCAATATGGCCACTGCAAAAGATGTCCTTCACATCAACTTTGCTGTTGTCACATCTACTTTGGTTCAGTATCTGCTGTTACTGCATTCATTTTAACTTCTTTTACTGATACGCTCCCTCACTCACTCTCTCATACTATTACTACTTTCTACTCCTATATTACACACCATACATACACACATATGTGAGTGTATACATAGAAAACTGGATAAAAAAAATTCTATACCAACTATGGAATTTACACCTGCAGTGCTGCAATGTCACCTTAAGAATAAACGCAACCATGCCTCTCCTGGTCTTGATGGTGTTATGTACCTGCTTCTCAAACGTGGTGGGTACTTCCTTCTGCACCAGCTTTCATTCTTCTTTCATCTCTGCCTTGACAACGGTGCTACTCCAGAGTGGTGGAAAACTGCCAGTGTCATTCCTCTGTTCAAAAAGCGTGACCGCACGTCACCTGTGAACTATCGTCCAGTCAGTCTTACTAGCTGCATCGCCAAACTGATGGAATCCTGTGTCAGAGAAACACTTTGGAACTTCTGGAACTCTCACAATTTGGATTTATCCCTTACTCCAACTGCTGTGATCAACTTATCGAGTTCCTTGAAGAAATCACTTGGATCACTGATGGCAGCTCATGGGTGGATGTTGTTTACCTTGACTTTGCTAAAGCTTTCAATTCTGTGCCACACAAAAGACTTATTGCAAAACTCTGCAATGGGAGTGAGAGATGATCTTTATAACTGGTTGAAGTCCTTCAATCTCAATTGAAAAGAGGTAATCATGGTTCTAGGACAGCATTCTTCACCCTATGAGATGTCATCTGGTGTACCGCAGGGATCTGTTCTTGGTTCCCTTTTGTTTGTTGCATATATTATTGACATAGATGCCAACTAAAATAATTGTTTCTACTTTTGGCACAAGGCCAGCAATTACTCCAGTGTGTTACTGGTACTTTATATTATTGACCCCGTAAGGATGAAAGGTAAAGTTAACCTCGGCGGGATTTGAACTCAGAATGGCAAGGGCCGAACTGAAGTATGCAGATGACATCAAATCCTGAACACTATAGATTTTGCCTCCAATCTGACCTGGACACAATGCAGCAATAGATCACATACTGGCAACTCAAGCTGGCTGTGGACAAGTGTACCACCATGTTTTTGGGGAAAAAAACCCAACGTCCACATACTCCCTTCACAACACTAATGTCACTAATGTGAACGTGACCTGGGCATTACTGTCAGCAGCAATTTGCGTTGGACGAAGCACATCTCTAAAATTGTCGAGAAGACTGAGGGTGTCTTGGCATCACTCAGCAAGACTTTTGTCAGCCACTCTCCAGCTATCTATTTAAAGCTGTATATAGCTATGGAGCAGCCACACTTAGGGGTTCCAGATTGGTGATGCAAATTCTATCTTGCTCAGATCATTGACTGCCTGGAAACTGTTCAGAGATGTGCAACCAAGCGAATACCCTCCATGAAGCATCTACCATACTCTGAGTACCTTGAAGCTCCGATATCTGGCAACTGACTTGGTAAACACCCACAAAATTATTAACCATCTTGCCAACAACCCTGAGTACCTTTTTGAGTTTCATATGGACATACCAACAAAGTCAGAAAACAGCACAGCTCCCATGACTTTCGGAAACATTTTTCACGCTCAAGAGTTGCTGAAGCATGGAACAAACTACTTGCATCAGTTGTTAGCTGCTGAGACACTGCATCCTTGAAAACCTCTGTTTCCTGAAATTCGCCAACACTATATCTGATAGCCCCCCCCCCCACCCCACCCCACCCCACCCCATACGCACGCGCACATGTATATGTGTGTATATCATGACTCATACACTTCACTTTCCTGACATTGCACTTTTGAGTGTAGTGCACCTGAGCACTGTACACAATAATTTCATTATTATTATATTATGTATATATGTGGGTGTATATATATATATGTACATTAAGAAAATCGAAGTTTCATTTACATGTATTTAATTGTTTTATTTATTGTGTGTCAACCTGTTACATGTATTTCACAGAGGATTGGCTCAGTGTCAGCCATAGAAGTTATGGATGTGACTCCATTATTGATCTGCTCCTCAGACTGGCAATTCAACAAAAAATATAGTGTTTGTTATATATATATACACTCTGCCTATGGATTGAGTGCTTGTTTTGGTACCACCACCAGTAATTCACAGAATCACTCACTACCTGTGATCCCACTAAATCTTTTATGTACCCATAGCTTGCATTTGGGACATAGAATGAAATTTCTACCTACACCTTTCCCACAAACTGAGCAAAGCAATTTCCCTGAGGAAATCTGGGCCCTATTTTCTTTTCTATGTTAGGCGATGCTTCCAGATTTGGAATTTCTTCTCTAATTCTGCCATAGATTCAACTATGAGGGTATATATCATTTATATATATATATATGTGTGTGTGTATAAATGTGGTTGGTATTAGGAAGGGCACTCAGCTGTAGAAAACCTGCCAGGTAGTCCTATTCAAGCGAGACACGGTCACCCGATCAATCTTGCCTCAAGTGGGACAATTCCCATGCTAGCGTGGAAGATAGACATTAAACGATGACAATGATGATATATGTTAAGTATTTCCATAGAAAAGGTAAAGGAAAGAAGAGTGCTCTATGTATAGTACAGAGCTATTTAATTATATAATAAACAACACAATATAATTATTCCATTACTGAAGGTTTCGAGAAACTAGATGATTCTTACAGAAACGTCTAGCTCGGTTGTCGGACAAAACAATTGTATATATATATAGGTAAAATTCTATTATACTGAAAAATTTGTGATAATGGTATTTGTTATAACAAAATTTTTTGCAATCCCTGACCACATGCTTGATGTGTTAGGTCAATCTCATTATAAAGAATTTTTCATTATAACGTAATTTCACTATATGTGTACGTCTGTGTATAATTTTATTTCAAATAGAAGTGACTATTACTGTTTTGTTATCTAGTCAGCCTATCTCTACTTAATATATTGAGTACTCTAATCTGTGGTCTCTTTCTATTTTGTACTGGAAAACCATTGTATTTTATCGGAGGCACATGGCTTAGTGGTTAGAGCATTGGCCTTGCAATAGAAAGGTTGTGAGTTCAATTCTCAGAACGGGTGATGTGTTGTTTCCTTGAGCAAGACACTTTATTTCACATTGTTCCAGTTTACTCAGCTGTAGAAATGAGATGATAGGGACTGGGGTCCCTATCATTCCACTGCAAAGTGGTCGTGGGGGTGCCACGGCAAAAAAAAGCACCCAGTACTCACTGTAAATGAGGTTGGTGTTAGGAAGGGCATCCAGCTGTAGAAATCAAGCCAGAATCAGTTCCCGTCCCACCCTTGCAAGCAGGGAAAAGTGGACGTAAAATGAAATGATGAATCAGTGTTTTTCACTCCTAATTTCACTGCATCAAGTTATAAGCGCCGTCTTCTCACTCCTCTGTCAGAGTGGCAACAAACCAGTAATTGATTCATTAGAAATTTATAACAAACGGCACTACTGTTCACAATATAGAAAATAACATTAGCATTTCATAAGTTCATCACAAGCCGTGTGTGATGGTCGTGGTGATGATGATATAAGCTCCCCTTAACCCTTTAGCATTTAAACCGGCCATAACTCTCTCACCTCTTTTCTTCAAACTGGCTGTAACTGGCCATTCATACTGATGTTAAGGTATTGTTCTCAAAATAAATAACATCAAAATTTTGTAGATTCAATATTATGTAAGATAAAGCCTTTTCCATGAAAATACAATAGTAAGTATAGAGTAATGTAAATGCTAAAGGGTTAACACCAGCCAGAATTCTCTCACCTCTGTTCAAACCATCTGTAACCGGCCACTCATACTGATATTAAGGTATTGTTCTCAAAATAAATATCAAATCTCATAGATTTGATATTTTGTGAGGTACAGCCTTTACTGTGAAAATACAATCGTATATATAGAGTAATGTAAATGGTAAAGGGTTAATTTGGCTCGTCAAGAAATAAGGCGATGAGATGACAGTCAATAGAAGATTGTAAAAAAGACTGTGGTATTCATTCCAGCTCTCCCTGTGTTTCTGTGTTCAATTCCCACCAAAGTCAACTTTGGCTTTCATTTTTTCACGGTCAATTTAAAAAAAAAAAAAGAAACAAATGTACCAGTCTAATATTGGGGTGGATTTTTATTTTGTATCTGTTGGTTTTTCTTTCTCTGGAAGGAATTGGCTGTAAACAGGCCTGTATGTTACTCTACACCACACACATACATAAATGTATGTTACTCCACAAGACACACTTTTGTCTCCCTAAAGTCATTACTTCCCATGGGAAAAAATCCTATACTTTCTTTATAGACTTTTTATATATGCCACTAAATTACTACAAGAGCACATGTGATTCATTAGAGAGAATTAACTACAGAAGTATCAAGTTGATGGATCAGGTCATGAAAATTGTTGAAAGGGACAGAATTAGGGACAGAATCAGGTTAGTTATATTGCAGTTTTGATTTATGCCAAGTAGGGGTACAACCGATACCTTTTTTTTCTGGTGGGACATATATAGAAGTACTGTGCTAAGAGTAAGCCATTGTATCTAGTATTTATAGGTCTGTAGAAAGCCTTTGACAGGGTCCCATACTCTGTAACCTGGTGGGCACTCAGGAAACTAGGTGTAGATGAATGGCTTATGAAGCATTTATAGAGGAGCAAACAACAGGGTGAGAGTTGGAAATGAGTACAACGATGAGTTTGAAGTGCAAGTGGGAGTCCACCAGGGATCTGTCCTCGGTCCACTCCTGTTTATTATTGTATTTCAGGCCATCATTGAAGAGTTTATAACAGGAACTCTATGGGAGCTCCTTTATGCTGATGGCTTAGTCCTCGAAGCTGAATCTGTAGGAGGGTTAGAAGCAAAATTTCAATCATGGAAGAACCTCCTAAAGCTGAAAGGCCTAAAAGTAAATTTAACGAAGACAAAAGTCCTAAGTATGAAAGAAGACTGGAAGATGATACACCAGGAAAGTGGCCTTGTTCGATATGTTAGAAAGGGTTAGGTAGAAATTTCATCAGGTGCACACAATGTAAAGTATGGACTCAAAAGAGATGTAGACTGCAGAGGCTAGGAAAGATGGACTTTATATTTGGCAGATGCTCTGGGGAAGTAAGTACAAGGAACACATGTGAGATTCCCTCAGCTGCTATGGGAGCTCTCAAGAAGTTGTGGACAGCTCTTGCTACCTAGGCGATCAAATTAGTAGTGAGGGAGTATGCCCTGTAAGTGTGATAGCTAGGATAAGAACAGGCTGGAAGTAGTTTAGTGATCTATTACCACTGCTAATAACAACATGCTTTTCTCTTAGAGTGAAGGGTAAACTGTATGATGCTTGTGTGTGAACGGCAATGTTACATGGTAGTGAAACATGAGCCTTGACTGCAGAGGCTAGGAAGAAATGAATTGAGTGTGTTCTGATAAATGTTTAATATTTGTGACATAGCAAAGAAAAAAACTTTGCATAAGGGGGAATTGGTTGTAGAGTGCAAGAGAGAAGACTGTCTTGGTATGGACATGTGATGTGCATGGAAAATAGCAGCTGAATAAAGAGATGCAGAGAAACCCCAGTTGCAGAGACCCATGGAAGAGGCAGACCAGGAAGATATGGGATGTGGTTGTAAGGACTGACCTTAGAAAGCTAAGCCTTAAAACAATAATGAAGAACGACTGTGAAGGCTGGCACTATGCAGGGCTGACGAAGACCCAGCCTGTAGCTTCTCATGTGACCTGACACCTACCTCTCCTTCAACTAACACTCCCTAACAGTCATTCTCAACTTCACTACTTCAACCCCTGTCCTCTATACAGACACACATTCCTGGCAGCTCACCCCCTCCCGTGAAGTGATTGGTGATATGAAGAGCTACCACACATGGAGGACTTGCCAAGCAAACAAAGGGTCAAAAGGACCTTTCAACTGTGTCATGGACATGACAACCTCCCTAGTGTTGGTGATTTACATGATAAATATATCCAGTACATTTTGTAAAGTATTTGATGATAGGAAGGACATCCAGACAAAGGGTCCAGATGACCCTTCAGTCGTGTCAAGGGCATAACAACCTCTCATGAGCACCCAATGAAACATGAGATTACATTAGTGAGACACAGATCCCTAGCTTTTTTGGGGAGGTCAGTTGCTCTGCTACAGTCCAGACTTGGTCTATATTGATTCATCCAACCATTGCTAGCAGGGAAAACAGACATTAAAATGACGATGATGAGATATATATTTTTATAAATACATGAAAGGCCAGTTATATGATGCCTGGGTGATGCTGCATGGTAGTGAGACATGGGCAGCAACTACAGAGGATATGCAACGGCTGGAGAGAAATGAAGCAAGCATATATATATTAAAATAACAGATTAAAGTTTAAGCAAAGAATCGCTGCTTCCTATCATCAAATACTTTACGGTTCTTATATATTTGATATATATTTATCCTTATCGAGCCCTCTTCAAATTTATTATTATTACTATATATATATATATATATGTAAAAAGTAAACAGAAATAGCAAAACAATCGGTACAGTATATGGAAGGGATATATTAGGTTAACGCTTATAATAGCAGGAAGAAGGTCTTAACTTTTCGGACGCTAGTCCTTCTATTTATTTATTAAAATAACAGATTAAAGTTTAAGCAAAGAATCACTGCTTTCACCCTTAACTGGATCTTCTGAAACTATATATATATATAGAGAGAGAGAGATAGAGAGAGAGAGAGAGAGAGAGAAAAGGTGAAGTTGGAAATAGCAAGGAAAATATATTTTAGGATCTGTTTTTCTTTTTTTTTCTTTCTTTGATTCGTCAAAGTGACATTATTGAAAAGAAGACATTATTGAAAAAATGAGAGGGACAATTC
Organism: Eledone cirrhosa; assembly: GCA_964016885.1. NCBI lineage: Eukaryota > Metazoa > Mollusca > Cephalopoda > Octopoda > Eledonidae > Eledone > Eledone cirrhosa. The sequence goes on from OZ024744.1 coordinate 100,882,503, forward strand.
TTTTAAAAAAAAGTTTTATAATGTATATAAAGTATTTCCGGTTTCGATGGATTATTAAAATTCATCTTATCAAATGTTGAGTATTACAATTAAAAAGAATTAACAGGAATTAAAAACTAAAAATTAAAGATTTAAAATTAAGTGTTAGAGTAAGTTTTTTTCCCATCTTTCTTGCTCAGAAGTGGACTGGAGAATCAGTTCTTGTGTATATAGAGAGAGGTGTGTAGTAATGATAGTAGCAGTAGTGTTGGTAGTTGTTTTCTTCACAGAACAAAATTGTTTTTTGGTGGCAAAGGAAACATCCTGTAAATATGTGTATGTATATCTGATTGTGTTAATTGACTGGTCAAGAGTTCAAACAAGGATGGGGAATTGTAAGCTAGAGGTAAATTCTATGGTAGCAGTAGGGTTGTAAAAGAAATTCTATTATTGTAACTCGCAGAAAAATCACCCTCTCGAGTGGTTTTCTGCTAGCATGTGTAGTGTGTATATCGATATTATACACAAGTATATATACATGTAGCTATGATACATCAAATAAAATCGTAATTGACAATATACACAGAAATTGAACGAAGACGTTGTTACACTGTCTTATGTAATCAGTAACGTAATCCATGATACATTAAAAAAGACGATATTATATATAAACTGCATTAGGAGAAAATTAGTATGTTTATTTAAGTGATCGCCACCGGAAGTGTTGACATCACACACTCTCTCTTTCTATATATATGGTAGTTGAAGTGGTGGTGGTGGCAACGAAATACTGGAAGTGTAACTTTGAAAAAAGTCAATTTTAAATTATTTATTTTTACGAAATTATTTTTGCTTACGAAATTTAGTAGATAAATTATGTAATATTCATTCATAACAATTATTTATTCAAAGGGCGGTGGATTGGCTGTATCGGTAGAGGGTCGGACGCCATGCTTTCCAGCATAGAGTTACCTCCCTTTATGATCTGAGTTCAAATCCCGCCGAGGTTAACTTTGCCTTTCATCCTTACGGGGTCGATAAAATAAAGTACCAGTAATACACTGAGATAATTGCAGGCCTTGTGCCAAAAGTAGAAACAATTATTTATTCAAACTAATCCAACTTATTTTACTAACGGGATAAAAAAAAAATAAACCGTACACAATCCCGGAGATCTTCCTTTATTATAGTTTAGATATGGTTTTAGGGAGTGTGTGTATAGTGTGAGGGTGCATATATAACAGTACACACGTGTGTGTGTGTGTGGGGGGGGGCGGGGATTGTGGTGTGTGTGTTTTTTCAGCCTGTCAGTCACAGGTTCCTTTGTGGTAGGAAATTAAACATTTTTTTTTCAAAATTCAAAAAATTCCCAAAACTTAAAAAATTACTTCAAAATTAAAAAAATATTTTTAAAATTTCTAAATATAAAAAAAAAAAAAACCAGAGTAGAGTATCAGTAGTGGCTCTCGAACAGGAACTTCTGGAATGAGTAATTGTTTCTCTCTTATTTTGTGGTGTGTGTGTGGGGGGGGGGGGGGGGGGGGGGGGGTTTAATGGGAGTGATTACATATTTAATTTTGGTTTAAATTTGTTAATAAATAGTTTCTGCTTATTTATTCTTTGTTGTTGAGTGAAAGAATCGGAGCATTTGTAAAGGGGGGGGGGGGGGGGGCAGATTTTAGAGTTGGGTAGAGTCATTCCTGCACAATCTGCAATGTGGCTACTTAAGGGGATTTTTCTTGTGTTTACGTCTCGGATTTGTTGGCGATGGATGGTCATTCTTGTGAATAATGACACACCCATCTGTCCTATATAGTTATGTTGACAGCCACCGCATTGATTACATAGATCAGGTTCTCTGAGTTGCAAGTGAAGTTATTTTTGGTTGCCTTTTGCTTTTTTAAATTTTAATAATTTTTTAGGTTTTGAGAATTTTCTGAATTTTGAAAAATTTTTTTAATTTCCCACCAGACAGGCTAACCTCCACCCCCACACACATGTGTGTATTGTTATATATATACACACACCACAAAATGAGAGAGAAATAATTACTCATTCCAGAAGTTCGAGAGCCACTGGTTTATTTTTAATTTTGAGAATTTTTTAAATTTTAGGAGATTTTTTAAATTTTGAAAAGAGAGAGAGAGTTTCTGACTCCCAACAGAAGATGTACTGGCTATTTCCTACCATGTAGTGCATATTTCCTACAAAGATGTACTGAATATTTCCTACCATGTAGTGCATATTTCCTACGAAGATGTACATAATATTTCCTACCATGTAGTGCATATTTCCTACAAAGATGTACTGAATATTTCCTACCATGTAGTGCATATTTCCTACAAAGATGTACTGAATATTTCCTACCATGTAGTGCATATTTCCTACAAAGATGTACTGGATATTTCCTACCATGTAGTGCATACTTCCTACAAAGATGTACTGAATATTTCCTACCATGTAGTGCATATTTCCTACAAAGATGTACTGGATATTTCCTACCATGTAGTGCATACTTCCTACAAAGATGTACTGGATATTTCCTACCATGTAGTGCATACTTCCTACAAAGATGTACTGGATATTTCCTACCATGTAGTGCATATTTCCTACAAAGATGTACTGGATATTTCCTACCATGTAGTGCATACTTCCTACAAAGATGTACAGAATATTTCCTACCATGTAGTGCATATTTCCTACAAAGATGTACTGGATATTTCCTACCATGTAGTGCATATTTCCTACAAAGATGTACTGGATATTTCCTACCATGTAGTGCATATTTCCTACAAAGATGTACTGGATATTTCCTACCATGTAGTGCATATTTCCTACAAAGATGTACTGGATATTTCCTACCATGTAGTGCATATTTCCTACAAAGATGTACTGAATATTTCCTACCATGTAGTGCATATTTCCTACAAAGATGTACTGGATATTTCCTACCATGTAGTGCATATTTCCTACGAAGATCATCATCAGCATCATCATCATTTTACGTCCGCTTTTCCCTGCTTGCAAGGGTGGGACGGGAACTGAATCTGACTTGATTTCTACAGCTGGATGCCCTTCCTAACACCAACTTCATTTACAGTGGGTGCTGGGTGCTTTTTTCCTTGGCGCCTACATGTCCACTTTGCAGTGGAATGATAGGGACCCCAGTCCCTATCATCTCATTTCTACAGCTGAGTAAACTGGAGCAATGTGAAATAAAGTGTCTTGCTCAAGGAAACAACACATCACTCGGTCTGAGAATTGAAGTCACAACCTTTCGATTGCAAGGCCAATGCTCTAACCACACATATATATATATATATATATTTATTTATTAAAATAACAGATTAAAGTTTAAGCAAAGAATCGCTGCTTTCACCCTTAACGGGATCTTCTGAACTAAAAAAGTTAATCTGTGAACGCAGAAGTAAATATTTCAAAAAGCGTTGCAACCGGAGGAAGACAGGAAGATGATACTTTGGTTCATGGAAACGTTCCCTGGCCAGGAACGGAAAAAACGAAGATAATACGTCATTATTTGGTGCATTGAAAACAATTACATGCAAAGACAAAACCACGTTTATGGTATAAACTGAAGTCGTAGACTAAAATTCTATTTATGAAACCGAATGATTCTCGGCTTAAACGTGGTTTTGTCTTTGAGTGTAATTGTTCTCACCGCTCCACATAATGGTTTTTTATTTAGGCACAAGGTCAGCAATTTTTTTTGGGGGGAGTCGATGAAATTAACCCCAGTGCGTGACTGGTACTTTATTTTATCGACCCCGTAAGGATGAAAGGCAAAGTTAACCTCGGGGGGATTTGAACTCAGATCATAAAGGACCGTAACTCTATGCGACAAAGCATGGCGTCCGACCCTCTACCGATACTGTCAATCCACCGCTCCACATAATGACGTATTATCTTCGTTTTTTCCGTTCATTGCCAGAGAACGTCTCCATGAACCACCTAATAGAATATTAGTCTACGACTTCATTTATACCATAAACGTGGTTTTGTCTTTGCGTGTAATTGCTTTCACCGCACCAAATAATGACGTATTATCTTCGTTTTTTTCCGTTCTTTGCCAGGGAATGTTTCCACGAACCAAAGTATCGTCTTCCTGTCTTCCTCCGGTTGCAACGTTTTTTGAAATATTTACTTCTGTGTTCACAGATTGACTTTTTTAGTTTCAGAAGATCCCGTTAAAGGTGAAAGCAGCGATTCTTTGCTTTAACTTTAATCTGTTATTTCAATAAATATTTGCTCTACGGTTCTTATATATCTGATATATATTTATTTATCCTTATCGAGCCCTCTTTGGATTTTAGTCTTCAAATTTATTATTATTACTATATATATATATATATATATATATATATATGCAAAAGTTTTATTTAAAATTGTTGGGTTACAACAAGTAAATATTTTATAACCGATATAAAACACTCGACAAGTTTTATATATATATATATATATATATATACTTGGCATGGCTATAAAGTATTTACAATAGTAGGCTGTGTGCTGTATATAGCAGTAAATGAAGTACTATTAGTTGGAATTTTAACTTTGTTGTACACATGTGATATTCTGTATGAAGGCTGTATTTTGTCACAGGTCTATGTATAATTATTTTGCTGTCATTCTTGTGAGTTTATAACACACACATCAAACTTCTCAATCCACAAAAGATTTTTCCAGAGGAGAAAAGTGGTAATGATCAACCAATCACCCTATAGTCCCAACTTAAATTTATGCGATTGTTGGGGTGTTCAATTTATTAAAGCAACAACTTTGAAAATTTATTTTTGCTTCATTAGAAGAGGCGGTAGATGAATTGTTGTGCTGGTTTCAACAATTGCCGAAGGAACGGTTCCAGAAAGAGTTAAATGATTTGTATAAGCACTGTAAAGATGTTATTCCATTCAATGGAAATCATGTTTTCAGAATAAATATATTTTAGTTTTAATATGTTGTGCTTTTTCATTTAAAAGGTAAGTCTAAAGAGTTTATTGCCACACCAAATATACATATATATATACTCGTTCCTATATATATATATATATATATAGTACGTTATTCCGGGTTGAATCGGAGGTAACCACAGTAAGTAAGGTACTCAATACATTGCAGAGTATAACAGTTTTAATATAGATGAGATTCTACAGGACTAGAAATACCATATTTATTTTTTGATACCCAGATTCCTGATGATTTCTAAAGAATGAAACAGTTCTAGTCCTGTAGAATCTCATCTATATTAAAACTATATATTTATATATATATATATATATATATATATATAGGAACGAGTAGGACCCCGACGGCTGAGCTCAAGCCATTTCGACGGCTAATTCTGGACATTTTAGTCCAGAATTAGCCGTTGAAACGGCTTGAGCTCAGCCGTCGGGGGTCCTACTCGTTCCTATTACCCACTCTACTACCTTAAGTATTGAGTACTTTGGTGCGTTATGGTCCACCTGGTTCCTTACCACATTTCCTTTGTTATATATATATATATATATATATATATGTAAAAGGTAAACAGAAATAACAACACAATCAGTACAGTATATGGAAGGGATATATTAGGTTAACACTTGAAATAGCAGGAAGAGGGTCTTAACGTTTCGGACGCTAGTCCTTCATCAGAAGAAAGAATGAGAAATAAGATAGATTGAGGGGACAGGGGGTGGGGGTGGAATTGGAAAAAAGTCTTTAGAATATATATATATTACTAGCTGTTGAAGCGGCAAGAGCTCTGCTGCCAGGAAACTGACTCTTTATAATATATATATGATTGTATGTATATATATGTATGTGTCCAGGTGTACTACTCACCCTCTCACAGAGAACACACCACACTCTTCAGCTAGTCGAATGATCTCAGTGACCAGTCCTTCTTCCTTCACCCAGACAATACCACAGGTGGACATTCCAATGTGACCCATGGCCTAGAGTGCCTACTTCAGTAGTATGAGATCAGTGTCAGTATTGAGTACTTGGTATTTGATACAACGGAAATGTACTGAATATTTCCTACCATGTAGTGCATATTTCCTGCATTGTTCCAGGAAGTTTCTTTCTAGCTCTGGCTAACTTATTAAATGGACGGCTAATTACTGCTTGTAATTGAATATCCTGGTGTGTGCTCATTTAGTCTACAGGACAATAAAATGTTTATATAACATTACTGAGTGTCGAAGGCATAATTATTTGTATATTGGTATCAGAAGGCCGTTGCTCCAGAAAGTAGTAACTACAGAGGAATAAAACTAATGGACCAGGTTAGGAAACTGAAGGATACAGTTCTAGCACAGCTAATTAGGGAAAGAGCGAAATTAAATGAGATGCTTTTTAGTAAGGCAACTACAAGAGAAGTTCCTAGCTAAGAATACACCACAATATTATTTAGCTTTTGTTGATCTAGACCTGTGACAGAGTACCTCAATCTATTACCTGGGGGTCTTAAAGGAAATTAGGTGGAGAAGAATGGCTTGTGAAAACAGTGCAAGCTATGTATAGAGGAGCTGTCAGTAAAGTGAGAGTAAGTAATGTGTTTAGTAAGGAATACAATGTGTAAATAGGTGTCCATCAGGGTTTGGTTCTCAGCTCATTGTTGTTCATTGTAGTCCTCCAAGCCATAACAGAGGAGCTTAAGGCTGGCTGTCCATGGGAACTTCTCTATGCGGATGATCTGGTCCTTATATTTGAATCCACAAAAGAATTAGAGAATAAGTTACAACTATGGAAACAGAATTTGGAATAAAAAAAGCTGTGAGTAAACTTAGCCAAAATTAAAGTGTTAGTAAGTAGGAAAGAAGATGGACCCTGATTCCCACCAGATAAATGACCCTGCTTAATATGTAGAAAAACAGTTGGCATAAACTTTATACGATGTGTACAATGTAAATCTTGGGTACACTAGTGATGCAATAGGAAGGGAAGACTTTGTATATAGAAGATGCACAGGGGTAATCGAATGGAAGAGCACCAGTGATATAAGCCTTTTCAAATCACATGAAGGATCCATAGAAGTGGTTAATAGCTTCAGCTATCTAGGTGACTTAATTAGCAGCAGAGAAATGTGCTCTCAGAGTATAATAGCTAGAGTAAGGATAGGATTGAACAAGTTTAGAGAACTACTCCCACTGCTGACAACTAAAGGTTTCTCCCTACATACAAAAGGAAGACTGTATGATGCTTAAGTGTGAAGTGTGGTGCTGCATGGTAATGAAACATGGGCTGTGACTGCAGAGGATATGTGTAGGCTGGAAAGAAATGAACCATGCTTTGTTGGATGTGTAATGTAAATATGAGAGAAAGGCAGAACTTTGAGGAACTGAGGGAGAAACTGGGTTGAATAGGAATCAGAAGTGCTGTGCAAGAGAGAAAACTGTATTGGTACAGACATGTAGTGTACATGGATGATAGTCCTTGGGTGAAGAAGTGGAAGGAAGCTGCAGTAGAGGTAGACCACAGAGGGGGTGAGAGCACATCTCAAATTGCTGAGACCCACAGAGAAGATGACAAAGGAACGTGGTGAGATCCTGTCCTGAAAAGGACCTACCCTACACATGTGAGTGTGGAAAAATTGGATGTAAAAACGATGATGATGATGATGATGATGATATATATATATTTAAAACTACCAGGCTTTAAAATGCCCACAAGGTGTTTACACTTGGCTATAGATACAGCATTAGCTACAATCTATAGATATATATACTGTAGTACAGTATATATAGAGAGACAAGGTGTTTACACTTGTCTATAGATACAGCATTAGCTACAATCTATAGATATATATACTGTAGTACAGTATGTATAGAGACACAAGGTGTTTACACTTGTCTATAGATACATTATTAGCCACAATCTATAGATATATATACTGTAGTACAGTATATATAGAGACACAAGGTGTTTACACTTGTCTATAGATACATTATTAGCTACAATATATAGATATATATACTGTAGTACAGTATATATACAGCGAGACAAGGTATTTACACTTGTCTATAGATTCAGCATTAGCTACAATCTATAGATATATATACTGTAGTACAGTATATATATAGCGAGACAAGGTATTTACACTTGTCTATATACACATTGTTCATTACAATGTTTAGATATATGCTGTAGTTCAAGCTAGCTGATGAACAGTACGGTTTTCGCCCTAGATGCAGCACAGCTGACTAAATATTCACTCTGCAACAGGTCTTTGAGAAATCATGCTAGTATTGCCAAGAGATATACTCTTGTTTTGTAGACCCTGAAAATGCATATGACTGCACCCCTTGGAACCTGTTGTGAAAGGTTGTGCAGGAGTATGGGATCAATAGTCAGTTTCTTATTCTGATGTCTCTATACGAATGCCTGAGTATTTGTGTTCAGATAAATGGTGCTAAATCAAAACCATTCAATATAACAGTCGGACTCTGTCAAGGGTACGTACTGTCACCTCTCCTATTCATTATTTACATGAACAGGATTGACATGTGCATCCGAGCTGGAAGTGGTATCACAACTGGTGTGTGTAAAATCAGTCAGCTGGAATTTGCAGATGACAAGGTGTTACTTAACTTGACAGAAGGTGATCTCCAACTTGCACTTGATAGGTTTGATGCTGAGTGCTGCTTGGCTGGAATGAAAATCAATGCTACAAAGACTGAAACACTCATCTTCTCAAGGAAGCCTGCACAGTGCACTCTACATGTGAATGGAGTTCCACTGAAGCAGGTGGAGAACTTCAAGTATCTCAGAGCCATGTTCATGGGTGATGGAGGGCAGGAGACTGAATTAAGTGCAAGAATTGTAAAAGCTGGTGCAGTAATGCACCAGCTTCAGCATTCAGTAATCAGAAGAAGGGAGGTAGGTGTAAAAGCCAAACTTGCTATCTTCAATTCTATTTTCATGCCAACCCTTATATATGGCCATGAATCTTGGTTAATGACTGAAAGAAGATGATCACGAATAGAAGCAGCCGAAAGAGGATTCCTCCAAGGAGTTTTTAGAGTAATGTTTCTTGATAGAGTGTGTAACTCGGAGATCGGAGAGTCACTCCAGGTAGAGCTGCTACTTCTCTGAATTGAGAGATGACAGCTTCGATACTATGGTCATGTGGTTAGAACGTCCCAGGAAAGAATCGCTGGACGGATTTTACGAGCAAAACCAGCCAGCAGGAGACCCGGGGGTAGACTCCAAACAAGATGGTTGGATAACATCCATGAACTTGGATGGTCTCTCTCTTGGGGATCCAGCTGGATCAGTTGGAGATGGTTACTTCTGACAGGACCCGTTGTAAGGAGTGTTTGAGGACTCTTCCCCCATGACCCTCTCAGGAATAAGTGGGTAAAGAAGTATATATATATATATATATATATGGGTGCACAAATGATGTAGTGGGATAATGAGTAGACTAACAGGTAGGGAGAACTTTGCATGTAGAAGTTAAACAGGAGAAATCGAGAGGAAGACTGCTAATGATATAAACCTTTTCCAGTCGCAGGAAGGATCCATAGATGTGGTTGATAGCTTCAGCTATCTAGGTGACTTAATTAGCAGTGGAGGAGGGTGTACTGAGAGTATAATAGCTAGAATAAAGATAGGATGGGAGAAGTTTAGAGAACTACTCCCACTGTTGACATCAAAAGGTTTCTCCCTGCATACAAAAGGAAGACCATATGATGCCTAAGTGTGGTGCAAAATGCTACATGGTAGTGAAACATGGGTTGTGACTGCAGAAGACATGCATAGATGGGAGAGAAATGAAGCAAGCTCCATTGGATGTGCAATGTAAATGTGAGAGAACACAGATCTTGGACAAGCTGAAGGAGAAGCTGGATTTAAGGGGAATCTGAGGTGGTGTGCAGCAGAGAAGACTGCTTTGGTATTGACAGGTGATGCACATGGACAATGACCTATGGGTGAAGAAGTGTCAGGAAATCCCAATGGGAGGAAGCCGCAATAGAGGACAACCAAGAAAGACCTGGACTAAGATTGGCAGAGGAGATGATGAAGGAACACAACAATTGGAGAGATGCTATGCTGAGAAGGACCTGTCCAACCCATGCAAGCATGGATAAAGCAGATGTGATGACAATGATGGTGATATATATAGAGAGAGACAAGTTGTTTACATCTGTCTAGATACACAGTGTTGGCTACATTCTATCTATCTCATACACTGCCCGGGCGTTACCGACCTGTGGGGCTGTGTAGAAGGACTATTGTTGCAGGTGGGACCAATCCGGTGGACCACCGAGTCCATTGTCATGATAAAACCGCCACCCTCCTTCAAAAACGAAGGAGAGGCGGTTTTCCTTTGTGTGATAGCTATGGCGAAAGAGGTTGTATGGTGGACGCGGTTAAAAGGGCTCCGGCCAACAACTGATTCTTTTTTTCAAATACCACTTTGGAAGAAGAATCAGGATGGAGAGAGAGGTGCTGTACCCCAGCAAGTTTTATGAAAGGTGGGTGAAAGTGGCGAGAATGGCCCGAGTGAATGGGCCTTCTCTCTATATCAGCCTGTAGGTTGAGGAAAAAGAGGAAGAGAGGAAAGGGGTACAAACTCTTCATACTCCTGGAGATGAGGGTTGCACATTGTTTTGGGGGTATGTGTTTACCCATATGAAATGTCTCCCCCTATTGGGGAAAATCGATTAACTTTTCAATTGCATTTGTGATCATATTTTACACGTTTCTATTGTATGTAAACTTCTCCCTTTGCATTTGTCCCCTTCTTTTGTGCCCCTGTGGCTAATAAAGAAACATATCTATATATTTGCTCTACGGTTCATATATATCTTATCATTTCATCATCATTTCATTTTACGTCCGCTTTTTCCCTGCTTGCAAGGGTGGGACGGGAACTGATGCTGGCTTGATTTCTACAGCTGGATGCCCTTCCTAACACCAACCTCATTTACAGTGAGTGCTGGGTGCTTTTTTGCCGTGGCACCTCCACGACCACTTTGCAGTGGTATGATATGGACCCCAGTCCCTATCACCTCATTTCTACAGCTGAGTAAACTGGAGCAATGTGAAATAAAGTGTCTTGCTCAAGGAAACAACACATCACCCAGTCTGAGAATTGAACTCACAACCTTTCGATTGCAAGGCCAATGCTCTAACCACTAAGCCATGTGCCTCCATCTTATCTGATATATATTTATCCTTATCGAGCCCTCTTTGGATTTTAGTCTTCAAATTTATTATTATTACTATATATATATATATATATTGTAGTACAGTGCAGCATTTAAAAAAAACCACTTCACATATCAGAAATTTATTTTTAAAACTGTTAATATTTTGGTATAAACAGTTCCTCTTATTAACATAAAAATAAAAGCTGTGTATGGTGATAAAAATCCTCGTTTATTTATCACTTAGTTATTTCAGAAGCTGAAGTTCAGATAAGAAAATTGTCATTAGAGCTATTGGGAGGGTTTTTATTTAAATAAATATTTGTCCCGTGATTAATTCTAAACAGTCTAGAGTTACTTCCCTTCATAAACCTGCTTATCTCTCGGCCTTTTCGTTTAACAGTTAGAAACTTTCTGTCCCACCAACAACTTCCACTATGAAGGTATATTGCTAAATATATTCAATGCTTCTCTTATCTAATTTATATTATCTTTATATGCTTTTATTCCAGAATGCCTATATTTATATATATGATCGTAAATACGTGATCCGTTAATTGTTTCTTAATGCTAACTTCAAATGTACTATTTTTACACGTAACACTTGTTCTATTAATGCTGTTTTTGCTATCTTCCTTCATCGTCCCGTGTATGTACCCGGAGTTTATTGTGTGTACTATTACTGTAATTATATATATGTATTACTTTATTATCAAAATGTTTTAATATCCGTTTATCTACGATAGTTTTCATAAAACAAATTATTGATAAAAAATATATATAAAGAAACAAAATCGAATACGCCCACTTGACTGCATCGGGTCTTTCATTGGAAACCACCTGGCTTTAAACTTTAATGTTGTGAATGTATGTGTGTATGCATGGGTGTCTAAATTAGAGGGGTGGGATTCAAAACCTAGCATAAATATAATTCTAAAACATCTTGTTAAGCTAATAACCATCTGATTTATTTATCAGTTTCTATTTTTTAAAAATAAATGTATGTATATATATATATATATATATATATATACGGTATATATATACGGTATATATATATATAAAAATGGGTGTTCCTCTAGAAACCATTCGGAACAATTTTGATTATTTTGGTAAATTTCTATAAAAGAAATATTTAATATGCCAAAGGAAATATTACGTTAAAGTTAATAATGTTATTATAAACCACAGGAAAGATATGTAGTGAATTAACGTTGCTTTCTTTACTCCTAAATAAGCGCAAAACTTTTAACTTTGAATTTCCGAGAAACGTTCATGTAAAATATAACAATGAAATAGCTGACGAAATGACAAGAAATTCGTATAGAGATCTGGGTTGATGTGTTGACAGACACACAGACAACTTTCCGACAACGATGTCTCCGAAGAATTACAGAAATATTTGAAATGCGTAAGTAAACATTTGAAAACCCCACCCTCCGTCTACGTTGGAAGGAGAGCCACTAATCGGCCTTACATGTTAAACCAAAATAAATAAGATATGTTTTACTAATAGGAAGTGTTGATAACTTGTTAATTATTTTACGGGGCAGAGGTATATGAAAGGGGGTTCTATACGATATTGGGAGAGTTGTTTAGGAAGTGGAAAGACAAGCATTAATAATAATTGTTTCTACTTTTGGCACAAAGCCAGTAATTACACCAGTGCATTACTGGTACTTTATTTTATCGAACCCCGTAAGGATGAAAGGCAAAGTTGACCACGTCGGGATTTGAACTTAGATCATAAAGGGCCGTTAATACTACTACTACTACTACTACTAGATGTAATCAAATAATCAAATTAAGGAATTTCCAAGACTGATCTAGCTACAGATTTAGAGAAGCGAACGTGATGTGCTGAGAGTAACTATTGCCCCACCCCCAAAATATATATATATATATATATATATATATATAAAAAGAGTCAGCCCCCCCCCCCCCCGACGGTTGAGCTCCGGCCGTTTCGACAGCTAGATCCGAATCTAGCTGTCGAAACGGCCGGAGCTCAACAGTCGGGGTCCTGACTCCTCCTTTCCTATTACCCACTCTACTATCCTATCTTAGTATCGAATACTCTAGTGCGTTATGGTCCATCTAGTTTCTTACCACACTTCTTTCGTTATATATATATATATATATATATATATATATATATATATATTTAATAAATAATTTTATTCTTTTACTTATTTCACTCATTAGACTGTGGCCATACTGGAGCATCATCTTTTGAAGGGTCTTAGTCGACCATATCGACTCCTGTAATAATAATCTTATCAGTCTCTTGTTGTCGAACCGCTAATTTACAGGACATAAACAAACAGTAAACGTAAACACACACACACACGTACGCGTGTAAACACACACACACACACGTACGCACACGTGTAAACACACACACACACACACGCGTAAACACACACACACACACACATACGCGCGCGTGTAAACCCAGACACACACACGCCCGCGTGTAAACACAGGAACACAGACACACACAGACACACACACACGCCCGCATGTAAAGACAGACGCATAAGATGGACTTCCACACAGTTTCCATTTAACAAATTTCACTCGTAAGCAATTTGCTCGGTAAAAAATATTTACCCAATGTGTCACACCCGAAGATATGCGAACTACTTAACCACACACACACACACATGCACACTCTCTCTCTCACTCATTCACACACACACCCATCCACTCTCTCTCACTTACACACACACCCACCCACTCTCTCTCACACACACACACACGCTCTCACTCACACACACACACGCTCTCTCTCTCACACGTACACGCACACGCACACGCACACGCACACGCACACACACACACACACACATACACTCTCTCACTCATTCACACACACACATACACTCTCTCACTCATTCACACACACATACACTCTCTCACTCATTCACACACACACCCACTCTCTCTCATTCACACACACCCACTCTCACTCACACACACACACATACACTCTCTCACTCATTCACACACACACCCACTCTCACTCATTCACACACACACATACACACATACACTCTCACTCATTCAGACACACACATACACTCTCACTCATTCACACACACACCCATTCTCTCTCACACACACCCACTCTCACTCACTCACATACACACACACACACACACACTCTCACTCACATAAACACACGCTCTCTCTCTCTCTCTCTCTCTCTCTCTCTCTCTCTCTCTCTGTCTCTCTCTCTCTCTCTCTCACACTCTCTCTCTCTCTCCCTATATATAATATATATATATATATGCAAAAGTTCTATTTAAAGTTGTTGGGATACAAGTAAATATTTTTATAACTGATATAAAGCACTCAACAAGTATTTGGAGTAGATATACGATATTAATAAATGGAAACTATATTTATAAAACCATATTTATTTCATTATACATATTTCAGGGATACCAAATTAAATTATGGTATGCCTTCATCAGACAAAATACAATATATAACAGTTTTACAAATAAGCTTTGACGTACCCTTTTAAAATGCGATCATATGGTCGCATTTCAAAGTTTATTTGTAAAACTGTTATATATTGTATTATGTCTGATGAAGGCATACCATAATTTAATTTCGTATATATATATATATTTCTGGCGTCGCGCAGTAATACAGAGTACCCGACCTTCCATGGGTACATGCTGAAGCATATAGACAATATGCCCCCACACACCCCACCGCAAGGTGGTCGTGGAGGTGCCACGGCAAAAAAAGCACCCAGCCCACACTGTAAAGTGGACGTGTAGGCGCCACGAAAAAGCACCCAACACTCACTGTAAATGAGGTTGGTGTTAGGAAGGGCATCCAGCTGTAGAAATCAAGCCAAATAAGTTCCTGTATGAGCAAGGCATGGTCAGCCGACCAGACACTGCCCACAACAGGACAACCCGTCTAACCCATGCTAGCGTGGAAGAACGGACGTAAAACGGTGATGATGATGATGATGTGTGTGTGTGTATGCGTTTATCCCGGGTTCAATCGGAGGTAACCACAGTAAGTAAGGTACTCAATACATAGCAGATGATTTCTCCCGAATGAAACAGTTCTAGTCCTGTAGAAGCCATTTCTATATTAATATATATATATATATATAACTAAGAACATAGATTTTACATGTGGCCGGTGCTCTGGTGCAATAAGTAGCAGCAAGTGCCCACAAAATACTAGCTCCTTCAACTGCGCAGAGGGTTCTATAGAAATAGTGGACAGCTTCCGTTACCTGGGTGACAAAATCAGCAGTGGTGGAGGGTGCTCTGAAAGTACAGTAGCTAGAGTCAGAACTGGGTGGAAAAAGTTCAGAGAGCTTATACCACTATTAGCCGCTAAAGGGTTCTCTCTCCCTAAAAATGAAAGGCAGGTTATACGATGCCTGCATACGAACAGCAATGCTGCATGGCAGTGAGACCTGGGCATTGTGTGCAGAGGATATACGCAGACTAGAGAGGAACGAAGCTTGCATGCTCCGCTGGATGTGCAATAGTAATATACGTGAACGGCAAAGCATAAACGAACTAAGGAAAAAATTAGAGATAAGAGGGATCAGATGTTGTTTACTCGAGAGAAGGCTACGTTGGTACGGTCACGTGATGAGCATGAAAGACGACAGCTGTATAACAAAGTGCAGGGCAATAAAGATAGACGGTAACCACGGAGTAGGCAGACCCAGAAAAACATGGGACGACTTGATAAATTCCGACCTCACACGCTTACACCTCTCCAAGACAATGTCACTGGACTGAGACCTTTGGCGGCACTCAGTAATAGAGAAGACCCGCCTTACCTAAATACAAAGTAAAAACCTACTACAGTCAGTAGGCATCTCTATCAAAACACACCCCCGTCCCACCACCTCCACCCCATCCACACCGCCCCTTTCAATGTAAAGTTATGTTGGTCCCACAACATCCAGGCCGAAACAAATGAGATCGTGTAGGTGTCACGACAAAAAAACACACAGTCCACGCTGTAAATGTGGCCGTGTAGGCAACACGGTAAAAACCTCCCAGCCCCACACTGTAAATGTGGTTGGTGTTAGGAAGGGCATCCAGCTGTAGAAAACCCGCCAGACAGTCCACGCTGTAATGTGGCCGTGTAGGCAACACGGTAAAAACCTCCCAGCCCCACACTGTAAATGTGGTTGGTGTTAGGAAGGGCATCCAACTGTAGAAAACCCGCCAGACAGTCCTATGCGAGCAAGACAACCACTCTTGCCTCAAGTGGGGAAAACCCCGTCCAAACCCATGCAAGCGTGGAACACGGACGCTAAACCTGATGATGATGATGATGATGATATATATATGTATGGGTTATATCGAATATTAATAATAATATTCAATTCGTTTGTAAACAAACGGCCCGATTAAAGCTATGCCATGCCGATGACATATATATATGTATATATATATATATATGTATATATATAACCAAAGATTAATATGGTTCATTGATTACTCAATGAATATAGTTTTACAATAGATTAAAAGCACTCTACAATGAAGTTTTCTGGAGTTATTAATATTATTCAGAATATTAATAAATGAAGACATTCACATAATCAAAATATATGTTTTATTAGATATATTTCGAAGGTACTGTGCTGTTTTTTCAGTACGTCCTCGTCAGATAAAATACATGAATTGATGTATGACATACCTGAACTGTCTTGATGGTTCAATTCCAGTACTGCCAATACAGGAATTGAACCATCAAGACCGTTGAGGTATGTCATACATCAATTCATGTATTTTATCTGACGAGGACGTACTGAAAAAACAGCTCAGTACTTTCGAAATATATATAATTATTTCTACTTTTGGCACAAGGCCAGCAATTATCCCAGTGCATTACTGGTACTTTATTTTATCGACCCCGTAAGGATGAAAGGCAAAGTTAACCTTGGTGGGATTTGAACTCAGACCATAAAGGAAATATATATATAATAAAACAACTTTTTTAAATGGAAGTTGATCAATATTTTATGGTACGTCAAATTTATTTATAAAACTGCTTATATATTGTATTTTATCTGAAGAAGGCATGCCATATTTTTAATATGGTATCCCTGAAATATGTATAATGAAATAAATATGGTTTTATAAATATAGTTTCCATTTGTTTAATATCGTATAATAAAACATATATTTTGATTATGTGAATGTCTTCATTTATTAATAATATGAATAATATATATATATATATCAATATATATACCAGATAGAAAAATGCGTACAGCAAAAAAAGTAATATTGTTGGAATATAAACCTTTAAAAGAATAGGACAAGAAACTAAAATAAAACTTTAAAAGAATAGGACAAGAAACTAAGATAAAACTTTAAAGAATTGGACAAGAAATAAAAAATTTTACAATAATATTAGTGGCAAAATTTGTATTGGTAAAAAATCGAGTTCCACATTCATAGGCTCTGGGTTCCACATTCAGAGGTCGTCCTCAGACCGGGGGGGATCATTTGATCCTGGTTTGAACACCAATTGGGCCATAACCATACCCCTATTTCATCATTCGGCGACACGCCTCGTGTCATGCATAATGTGAATGGACCCATGGGCCCATGAGCACAGATCTTGAGCAGCAGCGGACGGTCTTGTCGTCCCGCTCATCCTTGATCTTGACCAACCCGTCCATCTTCTCCTTGCATCTTGTCCTTGAGTTCAAGTCCGGCAGTCCAGATGAATGCATGCCACAGCTTTCTGGTACTGGAAGGGGGAGCAGGAGGACTGGAGGGATGACGGGACAGAGGGAGGGAGGACCGGTGGTTGAGGGAGGTGCTGTAGTCGGTGGTCTGAGTCGACATCTTGGTCGTCTTCTCCATCTTCGTCTGGTGTTGCAGGACCAGAAGTGCATTCTTGGAGGAGACCTGCAGCTGCATTGGCCAATTCTTCTTGCACTGGTCATTCTGATGGAGCAGAACTGCTCAGCCAACCAACCCCAACCAGAACCAACCGCTCAGGGGCAACGCACAATGAGAGCATGACAATTATTATGCACTAATCAAGAAGATACTGTGGCATAGCACAGGAAACAAATAAAAAGATTTTGCCACTAATATTATTGTAAAATTTTTTATTTCTTGTCCAATTCTTTTAAAGTTTTATCTTAGTTTCTTGTCCTATTCTTTTAAAGTTTTATTTTAGTTTCTTGTCCTGTACTTTTAAAGGTTTATATTCCAACAATATTACTTTTTTTTGCTGTACACATTTTTCTATCTGGTCTACTATTTTTTAAGGCAATGCAAGCAACAACTATCTAATAATTAAATGATCATAGTGAATTACTGACAAGTGATTGACATTTTTAAGTTATTTTGAGTATAATTGCAATCTGGTTGAGGCAACTGGCTTAATGACTGCATTTGAGATGATTAGTGCATAATAGTGAATTGGTGAAACTTGTGCATTTCAATGGTGTTACAACAATAGATGTAAGTTATATAGTAGTAATACTTTATCATTTTAACTTTTTAGAATGGACAAAAACCCATGCAAAGAAATGACTTTGACTGCAGTGATTCTCTCCAATTTACTTACAAAGCAAAACGTGGTCAAATACCTTATCATCTCTGATAAAATGCCCATTGAATCACTGAAAATCGGATGCATGGAATTCCTCATAAAATGCACCTATGAATCGGAAGCCATCACATATATCAATGGATATAGGGAGTTGTTCACACTGGAAGACCATCACTTCATTTGTGACTTCATCAGTTATCTCCACAATTATCTCAGACACCCAATGCCATTGATGAGAGGTGATCCAATGTGTGAGCATGTAACTAATCTTATAGAAGTTATCGACCACCTGGCTTTTAGTGACATTTGACTGATTTGACTGATAATGATGTATTTTTAAAAAGTATGTGTACATTCTTGTTACTATTTTAAGGCAATGCAAGCAACAACTATTTAATAAAATTTAAATTTAAAAATGACCATTGTGCATTACTAGTATGATGACAGTTTATTAAGTCGCAAAATTAGTCAGTCAGCCATAGAACAAGGATCAGGTGGCAAAAACATTGGCAAAAATTTGTCAATTTAAGATTTCCAACATTGTTAAATGAATCATATCTGGTTTGAAGTCAGATTTGTCAAATTTTGACCAATTTTCAATGTTGTGAAGATTGGGCAAGTTCAATTTTTGAATCATTTCTTTCATGCAGTAATTAAACTTTTCCAAACGTCGTCATTTCTGGATTACCTCCCCTAGCGTCACGCTTACTACTCACTCACTTGAACACAAGATTTATCAGCAAACTTTGATTATAAACTTTTTCCCGCTGGACCAAATTTCTAGATTTTTAAGCCAAAAGATGCGTAATGATCTACTGTTCATGCTCATATAAGTTTTATCTCAGTTAAATAAAGTAGAGCCGCGCTGTACTGTCGTAAACAGACGATTGCCAACGAAAACACGACCACAACAATATTACTAAACGGACTACCGTCCGTTTAGGATATATATATCATCACCGTTTTACGCCCGCTCTTCAATGCTAGCATGGGTTAGACGGGTTGTCCTGTTGTGGGCAGTGTCTAGTCGGCTGACCATGCCTTGCTCATACAGGAACTGATTCTGGCTTGATTTCTACAACTGGATGCCCTTCCTAACACCAACTATTTTTACAGTGAGTGCTGGGTGCTTTTTTTCCGTGGCGCCTACACGTCCACTTTATAGTGTGGGCTGGGTGCTTTTTTGCCGTGGCACCTCCACGACCACCTTGCAGTGGGAGGGTGTGGGGGCATATTGTCTATATGCTTCAGCTTGTACCCATGGGAGGTTGGGTACTCTGTATTGCTGCGTGACGCCAGAGGTCACGGTCGTGTGACATCGCCTTTGAGAGGTGTAATTGGGTAAGGTCGGCTTTTATCACCTCATCCAAGGTCATCTTGGGTCTCCCCACTCCGCGGTTTCCATTGACTTGTAGTGCTCTGCACCTTTTTATGCATCTGTCATCCTTCATACGCATCACATGTCCATACCAACGCAACCGCCTCTCCTGCACACATCATTTGATTCCTCTTATGCTCAGTTTCTCTCTCAATTCATTTATGCTTTGCCGTATATATATATATATATATATATGTAGAGGTTATATTTAATTTTTTGGGATACAACAAGCAAAATATTTTTATAACTGATATAAAGCACTCAACAAATTATTGGAGTAAATATACAATATATTAACAAATGGAAACTATATTTATAAAGCCATATTTATTTCATTATACATATTTCAAGGGCCACCAAAGCAAATTATGGTGCACTTTCATCAGATAAAATATAATATAGGAGATTCCAACCAGAATGGTTGCATTTTTTCAGGGTACGTCAATATTTATTTGTAAAACTAACCTATATTATATTTTATCTGATGAAAACGCACCATAATTTGCTTTGGTGGCCCTTGAAATATGTATAATGAAATAAATATGGTTTTATAAATATAGTTTCCATTTGTTAATATATTATATATATGTGTGTGTGTGTGTGTGTGTGTGTACTTTAATTGTTCTCAATGAAGGACTTAGGTTGAATATGTTGAAACATACATTTTCTCTTCCCAACAAACGTGGAACTAATGAGTTTTCAATGTTTTTCCACCCCTGTGTTTGTCTTGTTTATATCATCATCATCATCATCATCATCATTTTACGTCCGCTTTTCCCTGCTTGCAAGGGTGGTACGGGTCTTATTCAGCACAGCATCTCTCCACTCGTCACGGTCCCTCGTCATCTCCACCGTGAGCTTCAATGATCTGAGGTCTGTTCTCACCACCTCCGCCCATGTTTTTCGTGGTCTACCTCTACCACGTCTTCCTTCAACTGGCATTTCCTGGCACTTCTTCACCCATCGGTCATCCTCCTTCAATAGAAGAATATATACATATATATATATATATATATATATATATGTATATATTCTTCTATTGAATATGTATTTGGTATATATACAATATACCGTCTTTCTCTTATGATATATGGTCCTTTCTCTCTCTCTCTATAAACATATATCTTTTAATTTGGTTATTATGGCTCTAGATAAAGTCTATTGAGTTTACTTATTGGGAAACACAAAATTCTAAACATATGTTGTGCTTCGAGTCATTATTTGTGTGTGTATATATATATATATATATATATATAAATATGTATGGAGGCACATGGCTTAGTGGTTAGAGCATTGGCCTTGCAATTGAAAGGTTGTGAGTTCAATTCTCAGACCGGGTGCTGTGTTGTTTCCTTGAGCAAGACACTTTATTTCATATTGCTCCAGTTTACTCAGCTGTAGAAAGATGATATGGACTGGGATCTCTATCATTCCACTGCAAAGTGGTTGTGGAGGTGCCACGGCAAAAAAGCACCCAGCACTCACTGTAAATGAGGTTGGTGTTAGGAAGGGCATCCAGCTGTAGAAATCAAGCCAGCATCAGTTCCCGTCCCACCCTTGCAAGCAGGGAAAAGCGGACGTGAAATGAAATGAATGAAATGACACACACACTCTCAAAGTTGGGGTGCACAATATCTGCCGCAATATGAATATTTGGTCAGTTGTACTGCGTCCTGGGTGAAAACCACACTGTTCGCCAGCTAACATGGAATTGACAATCTTCCTGCATCTCTTTGCCAGACACTTAGCATAGATTGTACTAGGGAGACTTAACAAGGAGATCCCTCTGTAATTGGAACAAACTCACTTGTCTCCCTTTTTGAAAATTGGAATATCACTCCTGATGGCCGTTGCTTGGGTACCTTTCCAGAGATCCAGGCTACCCAGCACACATGAGTCAGCCAGAGAGTACCTTCTCTATTGAAGACTTTTAACATCTCAGGTCAGATTTCGTCATCCCCAGCGGCCTTGCCACATTTGATCTCGTTAACAGCTCTTGTGGAGGGGATGTCTTATTGCAAAGTCTGCGGATGGTCTGCCAGAACACTTTATTTGCTGATCTGAAGGATTCTAGTTACACTCCAAAGTTCTCCTGTGTCTTAACTTTGGTCGTCTTTACTGTCTCTGCTGTGATTCTACATGCCTGCTTGTACTGCCAGGTCAAAAAAGAAGACCTATTTTCAAGCCTAGCTTTGTAGGCCTCCTTCTTTGACCTCTTGATTGGACCAAGGGGTCCTCCTGCCATCTGGTGCCACACCAAGCCCCATGCCCCTACCACTTGTATCCTTTTTCACTTTGTTGATGACATTCTTAAGAGCTATGGCCAACATCCAAGATGAAACTGACCTGACCTATTTGACCTAGTTCTACACACCAAACAGAATGACCTTCTTTCCTATTTGTTTTTTCTTCTTCTTCATATTCATCACATGTCCATACCAACACAGTCTCCTCTCCTGCACACAACATTGGATTCCTCTTATGCTTAGTTTCTGTCTCAGTCCGTTTATGCTTCTCTGTTTGCGTATATTATCTTCTACTCACAATGCACAGGTCTCACAACCATGTAACATTGCTGTTCATATGCACACATCAAACAGTCTGCCTTTCATATTGAGGGAAAAAGCCTTTTGCAGCTAGCAGTAGTAGTAGCTCCCTGAACTTCTTCCATCCCATTCTTACCCTAGTTACTGTACTTTCAGAACACTCACCTCTACTGCTAATTCGGTCACCTAAGTAGCAGAAGCTGTCTATTGTTTCTGCAGAGTCCTCCAAGAATTTGATAGTGCTTGTTTCCTGTGGTCATTTGCTGCTTACTGTTCCAGTGCAACTGCTACATGTAAATCCTACATTTTTAGCTAAACTACCTGAGATCCCACTACATCTCTTGTGTACCCATAGTTTGCATATGGGGCAGACGATGGAATTTCTATCTATACTTTTCCTACACACTGAGCAAGGCCAAGGGGATTTGGGTTCTGATTTCTCTTCTACATATTAGGACCTTAGTCTTTGTCAGATTGATTTTAAGACTCCTTCTTTCTAGGCCCTGCTTCCATGTTTGGAATTTTTCTCTAGTTCTACCATAAATTCAGCTACGAGTGTAAGATCACCTGCATACAGAAGTTCCCATGGGCAGCCGGTCTTAAACTCCTCTGTTATAGCCTGTAGGGCAATAATGACTAGGAGGGAGCTAAGGACGGATCCTTGGTGAACACCTGCTTTTATGCTAAATTCTTCACTATATTCATTACTAACCCTAACTTCGCTGACTGCTCCTCTATACATGGCTTGTATAGCTTTCATAAGCCACTCATCTACTCCTAGTTTTCCAAGCTCCCACCATATATATATATAGTGAAAAGATACCAAGGACGATTGGTTACTCCTTCATTACATTTATTGGTTAGTGACGCGCGTTTCGCCACTGATCAGCTCAAGGTTCGATCTGTATCGATCTTACCCGACTCTGTAATCTGTGGCTCATCGGACCCCTTGTAATGTTAGTAGAAAATGAATACATGTTGTATGATAGTCAGAAGTTCATATGTTGGTCAATAAAGTTTGTTTTGATTGGTGGATTAGTTCATGGGGATGTTTTTGCCTGTAGTGTATGTGGGGGGGGGGGGGTGATAAGATGGTAGTGACGGTCGCAGGCTGAAGTGGGCAGTGGTGTGAGGGTGCTGGCTGTCGGTAGACAGATTGGCATGTAGTTGAGGCTGATATTTGTGTGTGGTGTGGGTGTGGTGTTGTTGTTTCACCATAAACACCATTACCGCAAACAACAATCGGCATAACATTTACATTACTCTATATATACCATTGTATTTTCATGGTAAAGGTAAAGGCTTTATCTTACATAATATCGAATCTATGAGATTTTGATATTTATTTTGAGAACAATACCATAACATCAGTATGAGTACCGGTTATAGCTGGTTTGAAGAGAAGAGGTGAGAAAATTTTGGCTGGATATGGCCGGTTTAAATACTAAAGGGTTAATGATCTGTAACACAAACTTCAAGAAACCAGCTAGCCCCCTGATTACCTACCAATCAGGGTGCGAGGAGGGGGGGGGGAGCATACAAGCCAAAGCGACTTCATTCTCAGTTCACTTATGTTACATTGTTCATGAATACTAACATTAAGCATCCAACAGAGCATATTACTTCATTCCTTTCTAGTCTTAGCTGATCTTCTGTGGATAAGGCCCATGTTTCACTGCCATGTAGCATTGCAGTTCACGCACAGACATCATATAGTCTACCCTTCGCTCTACTAGTGAATCATTTTCTTGTCAGCAGAGGTCCCAACACCCTAAACTTCTTCCTGTTCTTACCTTAGCTATCACACTTTCAGAAAGTCATCTCCAACTGCTGATTAGGTCACCTACATAGAAGAAGCTGCTAACAAATTCTAGGGTGCTGCTTATATAACTGAAGGAATCTATTTCATGTGTGCTCTTAGTGCTTACAATGTGTACCTTAGAATTTCTGCCCACCCCTTTCTGACATATCAAGCAAGGCTACTTCCTTGATGGTATCAGCTTTCTGTCCTCTTTCCTTATTAACACTTTTTAACACATTTTTGCTAAGTTTGCTTTTAGTACTTTCAGTTCTAGATTTTCTTTCATGTTCAGAATTATATAACTCTCCTACAGATTCAGCTATAAGGACTAGGTCATCAGCGTACAGGAATTCCAATTGAGTGCCAGTTTTAAATTCCTCTGTGATGGCCTGATGGACAATGATAAACAGGAGTGGACTGAGGACTGAGCCTTGGTGGACTCCCCACCTGCATCTCAAATTCCTCACTGAACTCATTGCCAATTCTCATTTTGCTAGTTGCACCATTATACATGACATGTACCACCCTCATGAGCTTCCTAAGTAGCCACCAGATTACAGAGTGATGGGCTCTGTCAAAGGCTTTCTCCAGATCTACAAATGGTAAGCACATAGGCTTACTCTTAAGAAGAAGGCATCAGTAGTATCCCTACCTGGCATAAAGCCAAACTGCATCTCATCTGACTTGATTCTGTCCCTACCCTTTCAGCAACTTCCAGATCTACAAATACTAGATGTAGTAGCTTACTCTTATCTAATACCTCTCCTATAGCTGTTCCACCAGAAAGAGGGCGTCAGTAGTATCCCTACCTGACATAAATTCAAACTGCACCTCATCTAACTTTATTCTGTTTCTAATTAGTTGTGAAGGTAGATGAGGCAGTTAAGGTCAATAGACAGGTATGGAAACAATGGAAGAATGGGGGGAGCAGGGTATATTACATAGAGACCAAGAGGGAAGCTAGGCGACAAGTATACTTAGCTAGGGGAGAAGCAGAGGATAGAAAATTCAAGCATGTTTTGCAACGTGAGGACCAGAAACAGGAGGTTTTTCAAGATTGCGAGGCAGTGTGTCAGAGATAATTGTGATGTCATTGGAGAGAAGTGTATCCGGAATGATAAAGATGAGCTTGCCCTCACAAGTGCTGAGAAGAAAGATGCATGGAAGAGCCATTATGATAGATTACTAAATGAGGAGAATGCATGGGAAGAAGAGACCCTACCCTACCCCAAGTAGACCCTATAGAGGGGCCAGCAGTACAAGTCGGCAGCAGCGTAGTAAGTAAGGCAATCAAAGATATGAAGATGGGGAAGGCAACCGGCCCATCGGGTGTAGCTGCCAAGATGCTGAAGGCATCTGGGTCTGTAGGTCACACTATAACCACACATATTGTTAACCAGGTAATACTAGGTGTCATACCAAAAAATTGGTGCAGTAGCATCATTGTCAACCGCTACAAAGGTAAAGGTGATGCACTAGATAGAGGAAACTATAGAGGTATAAAGCTGATGGACCAGGTCATGAAAGTAACAGAAAGAGTTATAGCACAGTTGATTAGGGACCGGGTGAAAATAGATGAGATGCAATTTGGGTTTGTACCAGGAAGAGGCACCACTGATGCTCTCTTCAGTGTGAGGCAGTTTCAGGAAAAGTACCTAGCTAAAAGTAAGCCACTCTACTTGGCATTCGTCGATCTCGAGAAATCCTTTGACAGAGTTCCACGTGCTGTAATCTGGTGGGCTCTTAGAAAACTAGGAGTAGATGAATGGCTTGTGAAAGCCGTACAAGCCATGTATAGGGGAGCAGTCAGTAAAGTTAGGATTAGCAATGAGTATAGTGAGGAATTTAGCGTACAGGTTGGTGTCCACCAGGGCTCTGTCCTTAGCCCTCTTTTGTTCATCATAGTCCTGCAGGCAATAACGGAGGAGTTTAAGACGGGATGCCCATGGGAACTCCTGTATGCTGATGACCTCGCACTTATAGCTGAATCTATGGTAGAACTAGAGAAGAAATTCCCAACTTGGAAACGGGGACTAGAAAGAAAGGGTCTCAAAGTCAACATGACAAAGACTAAGGTCCTTGTAAGTAGACGAGAAAACAGAACCCAGATCCCCTCAGGAAAATGGCCTTGCTCAGTATGTAGGAAAGGTGTAGGTAGGAACTCCATTCTCTGCCCCAAATGCAAACAATGGGTACACAAGAGATATAGCAGGATCTCAGGAAGCTTAATTAAGAATGTAGGCTTCACATGCAGCAGCTGTGCTGGGACAGCAAACAGCCACAGGAAACAAGTACCACCAATCTCTGGGAGGACTGTGTAGAAACAGTAGACAGCTTCTGCTACCTAGGTGACTGAATTAGCAGCGGAGGTGGGTGTTCAGAAAATACAATAACTAGGGTAAGAACGGGATGGAAGAAGTTCAGGGAACTACTGCCACTGCTAGCTGCAAAAGGCTTCTCCCTCAGAATGAAAGGCAGACTGTATGATGCGTGTATCCGAACAGCGATGTTGCATGGTAGTGAGACCTGGGCGCTGAAGGTGGAAGACTTACATAGATTAGAGAGAAACGAAGTCTGCATGCTCCGGTGGATGTGTAATAGTAATATACCCGAACGACAAAGCATAAATGAATTGAGAGAGAGACTGAGCATAAGAGGAATCAAATGCTGTGTGCAGGAGAGGCGGTTGCGTTGGTATGGACATGTGATGCGTATGAAGGATGACAGCTGCATAAAAAGGTGCAGAGCACTAGAAGTCAATGGAAACCGCAGAGTGGGGAGACCCAAGAAGACCTGGGATGAGGGGATAAAAGCCGACCTTACCCAATTACACCTCTCAAAGGCGATGACACACGACCGTGACCACTGGCGTCACGCAGTAATACAGAGTACCCGACCTCCCATGGGTACAAGCTGAAGCATATAGACAATATGCCCCCACACCCCCCACCGCAAGGTGGTCGTGGAGGTGCCACGGCAAAAAAGCACCCAGCCCACACTGTAAAGTGGACGTGTAGGCGCCACGAAAAAGCACCCAGCACTCACTGTAAATGAGGTTGGTGTCAGGAAGGGCATCCAGCTGTAGAAATCAAGCCAAATCAGTTCCTGTATGAGCAAGGCATGGTCAGCCGACCAGACACTGCCCACAACAGGACAACCCGTCTAACCCATGCTAGCATGGAAGAACGGACGTAAAACGACGACGACGACGACGACGACGGCGGCGGCGGCGACGACGACGACGGCGGCGGCGGCGGCGGCGGCGGCGGCGACGACGACGACGACGACGACGACGACGACCTGGTCCATCAACTTGATTCCTTTATAGTTAATTCTCTCCTGCACAACTCCTTTGCTTTTATAGCAGTTGACAAGTTGCTGCTATGTCAGTCATTGGGTACGACACCACCGTGTAATTTACTGTGCAAATGGCCTACCATACCAGTTATTTTCAGCATCTCGCTAACAATTCCTGATGGTCCAACTGCTTTTTTTTTTTTTTACTTTCATACATTTTATGTTTACCAACTATACTGCTGCAGCTTCCATTGAGTATGACACCATTCTGTACTACTTTATTGATTAGTCATATATATATACATGTCCATGCATGCATCCACTTGCATCCCCCACATACAGTATATATATATATATATATATTGGTCCAAATCTAAACAAGATCTCGTCCTCACTTACTGAGTGGGGTGGAACTCATGAGATCAGACCAAGGAAACAGTGTTTCCATTGGTCTTTCCAATTGCTGATACTATCTACCAGTCACATTTCCTGGCAAAAAAATATACATCATATATATATGTTTGTGTATATAAACACTGCATATACAAAGGGAGCCTCTTGCTTAGAGAGCATATGCAGCTTTTCTCTTTATGGGGTTGGCAGGTGGGTGGCTAAGTGTGGGTAGGGTGTTAGAAAATATGGAACTGGAATTTAGTTTTGGTGGTCATATGTTGGCTGAGTTTAAGGTATTCTATCATTAAGGTTTTACAGTGAAGATATAGTTATCATCTATATACATAAATGGCAATTTCTGTCTGTTTGTTTGTTTGTGAACCTAAAACCCCAAAAACTACCAAACCGATCTTGATGAAACTTGACATGTGTGTCGGGCTCATGCCCATTTGATTTCTTACATATATTTCATTTTAATCAAAGGGTTCCCCAGGGGCTCAAAAAATTTTTCCCTTTGATTTATATGAAATTCAAACCATAGGTAAATGACAAGATATGATGCCTATTCACAAAATTTCAGCAAATTTCAATAATATTAAGACACCCTAATGGGGGTTCTATTTTTTTTCCTTATAGCAACACAACTTCTCTGACAAACATTTTGTTGCCTGGCCAATGCAATCAACAATATTTGTTTGTATTATTGTTTCGTAAAAGAATTTGTCTTCGCTTTTGATTATCTGTCCTATATTTTGATTTCATTTTTGGTCTGAGAGGACATTTTAATGGGAACTGGGAATACCCCAGCTCCTGAGTATTACCGGGTACCTCAGCTAGTAATATAAATTACTAAATTGAGAATGACAGATCTCTAAAACATTGCAATATGGCTGGGAAAAGTAAAAACATCCATATCACATCGTCCTTTATGTGGGTTTAACAAAGGACATGTTCAGGATTTAGGTAGAGGGGCCTGTTTGAAAAATATATTGTTATCTTTAATCAATACTCCAAGAACTGGCAATGAGCCTGTGACCTCTCCTGGAAGGCGTGGAATGGTTACATATCCTGAGACCCCAAAGAGGGTCTAGAAGGGAGAAAACCTTGATAATTGGTAACTGGAATGTTACAACCCTTACAGGTATAGAGTAGGAACTAGTGAAGAAGGCCAGAGGCTACCGTCTAGATATAGTCCGGGTTTCCTCAACAAAGTTCCGTGGCTCTGGTACTGTAGATTTGGATGTAGGATAGAAACTCCAATACTCAGGTGTGGCACCAGAAATGACTGCACAGGCGGGAGTGGGGATACTCACCAGCCCGCGGGTGTCAGAATGTGTTATGGACTGGATACTATTAGGAGGGAGGATTTGCCTCTTGAAGCTTAGGCTGAAAGTTAGGTCTCTGTGGGTGGTGCAAGTTTATGCACCAAACAGTCTGAATATGGACCCATCCTTGAAGTTACTGTAATGTTAGATGTACTTCAGACTGAGTCATATCTCCTTATGGAGACTTCACTGCACATGTTGGCACTGATGACCTGTCATGGAAAGAAGTGATTGGAAGTAATGGTGACCCTGATCTAAATACAAATGGAGAGACCTTATTAGACTTCTGTTTTAGTAATGGGTTTTCTTTTATGAACACCTTCTAGCACAGAGACATCCATAAATATACATGGTATAAGTGGAATCAAGGAGAGAGATCAATTATTTATTTTGTTATTGACTCTGATATCTTTGATTCTGTGCTGGATGTTTGTGTTAAGAGAAGGGCTGAGCTGTCAACTGATCACCATCTAGTTATCTGCAACTTGAGACGACCTAAGGCTAAAGAAACCTACAAAACTGGTAGGTCCAGCTTGAACTACAGGACAAAGTAGGAAGCGTTGGTGGATAAGGAAGTCATGACAAGGTATGCAGATACTATTGCATCCAAATTCAGAGATTTCTTTGAGCAAACAGAAGACATTGAAGTGGAAATTGTTTAGCTCAGCAGTTTCTGCTTCAGTGTTAAATGCTGTGGGTAAAAGTGGCTTGGTATGGCGCCGGGTGGCAGGAAAACCTCTTAGTTCAATCAAATGGTCAAAGATGCCATCCGAGCAAAGAAGTGGGCCTACAAAGCTTGGTTCAGAAATAAGTCCACCTTCTTGCACTTGTGGTGAAAGCAGGCGCGAAAAGTCGCAGCTGAGACTGTAAAGGCATCCAGCAGGAGGACTTTGGGGTTAAGCTGGAATTTGACTTCAGAGCAGCAAATGAAGTGTTCTGGCAGACCATCCGCAGACTTTGTAATAAGAAATCCTCCTCCACACCTGCTATCAGGAATGTGCCTGGGGTTCTTCTTTCTCCACAGAGATGGAGAAAATACTTTGCTGATCTCCTGAACCCAATCCAACAGCATCTTCTGATGTACCCAAGCTGCATCTGGGAGTGGTGACTAATCTTTCAGAGGTCACAAGAGCTGTTAACGAGATCAAATGTAGCAAATCTAGCCTGAGATGTTAAAAGCCTTAAATAGAGAAGGTATTCTCTGGCTGACTTGTGTGTGCCGGGTGGCCTGGGTCTCTGGAAAGGCACCTAAGCATGGCCATCGGGAGTGAGAATCCCAATTTTCAAAAAGGGAGACAAGTGAGTTTGTTCCAATTACAGAGGGATCTCCTTGTTAAGAGTTATATTCTTGTTTCATAGACCTTGAAAAGGCATATGACCATATTCCAAGGGACCTGCTGTGAAAGGTTGTGCAGGAGTATGGGATCGATGATCAGCTTCTTGTTGCCCTGATGTATCTATATGAATGCCATAGCATTTGTGTTCTGATAAATGGTGCTAAGTTGAAACTATTCATTCTAGGTGTCTAACTTTGTCGAGGGTACATACTGTCACCTCTGCTGTTAATAATCTTTATGAACTGAATTGACATGTGCAACCCCCACAACCCTCTCAGGAATAAGTGGGCAAAGAAGATGAAGAGTTATGCTATATATGATAACTATGGCACCTTTTCTAGTGGTAACCTGGCTCATTTGGTGACTAACCCAGGCTTCTTCTCTTGCCAGGTTGAACTAGTGTTCAACAATAGGTTTGTTGTTGAAACTGTAGCAGTGGATACTTCTGGTGTTCTTGGTCCCAGTACCACATCCCCACATGGTACTATACATAGGAGTTGGCCACATGTAGGAGTTAACCTCATGAAGAGGACTGACTTCATGTCAAAGCCATAGCAGTGGATACTTCTGGTGTTGTTGGTCCCAGTACCACATCCCCACATGGTACTATACATAGGAGTTGGCCACATGTAGGAGTTAACCTCATGAAGAGGACTGACTTCATGTCAAAGCCATAGCAGTGGATACTTCTGGTGTTCTTGGTCCCAGTACCACATCCCCACATGGTACTATACATAGGAGTTGGCCACATGTAGGAGTTAACCTCATGAAGAGGACTGACTTCATGTCAAAGCCATAGCAGTGGATACTTCTGGTGTTCTTGGTCCCAGTACCACATCCCCACATGGTACTATACATAGGAGTTGGCCACATGTAGGAGTTAACCTCATGAAGAGGACTGACTTCATGTCAAAGCCATAGCAGTGGAGACTTCTGGTGTTCTTGGTCCCAGTACCACATCCCCACATGGTACTATACATAGGAGTTGGCCACATGTAGGAGTTAACCTCATGAAGAGGACTGACTTCATGTCAAAGCCATAGCAGTGGAGACTTCTGGTGTTCTTGGTCCCAGTACCACATCCCCACATGGTACTATACATAGGAGTTGGCCACATGTAGGAGTTAACCTCATGAAGAGGACTGACTTCATGTCAAAGCCATAGCAGTGGAGACTTCTGGTGTTCTTGGTCCCAGTACCACATCCCCACATGGTACTATACATAGGAGTTGGCCACATGTAGGAGTTAACCTCATGAAGAGGACTGACTTCATGTCAAAGCCATAGCAGTGGAGACTTCTGGTGTTGTTGGTCCCAGTACCACATCCCCACATGGTACTATACATAGGAGTTGGCCACATGTAGGAGTTAACCTCATGAAGAGGACTGACTTCATGTCAAAGCCATAGCAGTGGAGACTTCTGGTGTTGTTGGTCCCAGTACCACATCCCCACATGGTACTATACATAGGAGTTGGCCACATGTAGGAGTTAACCTCATGAAGAGGACTGACTTCATGTCAAAGCCATAGCAGTGGAGACTTCTGGTGTTGTTGGTCCCAGTACCACATCCCCACATGGTACTATACATAGGAGTTGGCCACATGTAGGAGTTAACCTCATGAAGAGGACTGACTTCATGTCAAAGCCATAGCAGTGGAGACTTCTGGTGTTGTTGGTCCCAGTACCACATCCCCACATGGTACTATACATAGGAGTTGGCCACATGTAGGAGTTAACCTCATGAAGAGGACTGACTTCATGTCAAAGCCATAGCAGTGGAGACTTCTGGTGTTGTTGGTCCCAGTACCACATCCCCACATGGTACTATACATAGGAGTTGGCCACATGTAGGAGTTAACCTCATGAAGAGGACTGACTTCATGTCAAAGCCATAGCAGTGGAGACTTCTGGTGTTGTTGGTCCCAGTACCACATCCCCACATGGTACTATACATAGGAGTTGGCCACATGTAGGAGTTAACCTCATGAAGAGGACTGACTTCATGTCAAAGCCATAGCAGTGGAGACTTCTGGTGTTCTTGGTCCCAGTACCACATCCCCACATGGTACTATACATAGGAGTTGGCCACATGTAGGAGTTAACCTCATGAAGAGGACTGACTTCATGTCAAAGCCATAGCAGTGGAGACTTCTGGTGTTGTTGGTCCCAGTACCACATCCCCACATGGTACTATACATAGGAGTTGGCCACATGTAGGAGTTAACCTCATGAAGAGGACTGACTTCATGTCAAAGCCATAGCAGTGGAGACTTCTGGTGTTGTTGGTCCCAGTACCACATCCCCACATGGTACTATACATAGGAGTTGGCCACATGTAGGAGTTAACCTCATGAAGAGGACTGACTTCATGTCAAAGCCATAGCAGTGGAGACTTCTGGTGTTGTTGGTCCCAGTACCACATCCCCACATGGTACTATACATAGGAGTTGGCCACATGTAGGAGTTAACCTCATGAAGAGGACTGACTTCATGTCAAAGCCATAGCAGTGGAGACTTCTGGTGTTGTTGGTCCCAGTACCACATCCCCACATGGTACTATACATAGGAGTTGGCCACATGTAGGAGTTAACCTCATGAAGAGGACTGACTTCATGTCAAAGCCATAGCAGTGGAGACTTCTGGTGTTCTTGGTCCCAGTACCACATCTCCACATGGAGACTTCTAGTGGAGACTTCTGGTGTTCTTGGTTGCCAGACAATATCCCTACTCACTACTATGAGGGTGGTGTTGCAGGAGTGATCCCCACAAGCTGGAATCAATGTTCCAACGTGCCTCCCTCGACTTCTTCTGGGACAACATTTTCTTATTTCTGTCTGCTGGGACCATGAAACAGACTCACTCACTCACTCACTCACTCACTCTCACACACACTCACACACTCACACACACACACTCTCACACACACTCACACACTCACACACACACACACACACTCTCACACACACTCTCACACACACTCTCACACACACTCTCACACACACTCTCACACACACTCACACACACACACTCACACACACTCACACTCACACACACACACTCACTCACACACACTCACTCACACTCACACTCACACACACTCTCACACACACTCACTCACACTCACACTCACACACACTCTCACACACACTCTCACACACACTCTCACACACACTCTCACACACACTCTCACACACACTCTCACACACACTCACACACACTCTCACACACACACACTCACACACACACACTCACACACTCACACACACACACACTCTCACACACACTCTCACACACACTCACACACACACTCACACACACTCACACTCACACACTCACACACACACTCACACACACACTCACACACACACTCACACACACACTCACACACACACTCTCACACATACTCTCACACACACTCACACTCACACACACTCTCACACACACACTCACACTCACACACACTCTCACACTCACACACACTCTCACACACACTCACACACACTCACACACACACTCACACACACACTCACACACACACTCACAGACACACACTCACAGACACACACACTCAGATACACACACTCACACACGCACACGCACACACACACACTCACACACACACACACACACACTCTCACACACGCACTCACACACACTCTCACACACGCACTCACACACGCACTCACACACACTCTCACACACGCACTCACACACACACACCATCTGGGCCTACATCACTAGGGTAACGATATTAGGTGCCCTTCAGAAGAATTGTGCTTTTCAAATGACATTATTTGACACACAAGAGGTGGTGGATTGGCAGTATCGGTAGAGCGTCAGACACCATGCTTTGCAGTAAAGTTATGGCCCTTTATGGTCTAAATTCAAATCCCACTGAGGTTAACCTTCTCTTTCATCCTTATGGGATTGATAAAATACAGTACCAGTAATACACTGAACTTAATTGTTGGCCTTGTGCCAAAAGTAGAAACAATTATTTGGAACAAAAGTTATAAAATGTCATCTGTTATTCACCTGGTATTGTTGATAATTACTGTTTGAGCAAAATATTAATTTTGTAAAATTCAATTAAAGTTTTTAATGCAAATTTTAATCTTTAATTCAAATTTAAAAATTTTAATTTTTAATTTAATATACGATATTTATTCAGCCATTTGATGAAAATAATGAAACTGCTTCTGAGGAGGAAGAAAATGGCTCATCCTCTCCACCTTCTGGAGGAATTTCAGACAAACCAAGGTTTAAAGTTGAAGTATTAAATGCCATAAAGGATGGTGAAACATTAAACTTTACCATGACATCAGTAAAGGTAGGAGGGTTTTTTTTTTTTCATTATAAGAATGGATTAAATGTTCAATAATACATAGAGTATTTTCTGTTTTATCCAATTTGCCCATTAACTCTTAAAGTCCTGTACCACATGAAACCACATTAACTGTTAACATCCTGTACCACATGTAACCACATTAAGACATACTTGAAAAGTACAAAACAGTACTATGACTGTATCACATTAACTGTTAACGTCCTGTACCACATGTAACCACATTAAGACATACTTGAAAAGTACAAAACAGTACTATGACTGTATCACATTAACTCTTAACATCCTGTACCACATGAAACCACATTAACAAGACATTGTTGAAAAGTACAAAACAGTACTATGACTGTATCACATTAACTGTTAACGTCCTGTACCACGTGAAACCACATTAACAAGACATTGTTGAAAAGTACAAAACAGTATTATGACTGTATCACATTAACTGTTAACATCCTGTACCACATGAAACCACATTAACAAGACATTCTTGAAAAGTACAAAACAGTATTATCACTGTATCACATTAACTCTTAACATCCTGTACCACGTGAAACCACATTAACAAGACATTCTTGAAAAGTACAAAACAGTACTATGACTGTATCACATTAACTCTTAACATCCTGTACCACATGAAACCACATTAACAAGACATTGTTGAAAAGTACAAAACAGTATTATGACTGTATCACATTAACTGTTAACATCCTGTACCACATGAAACCACATTAACAAGACATTCTTGAAAAGTACAAAACAGTACTATGACTGTATCACATTAACTCTTAACATCCTGTACCACATGTAACCACATTAACAAGACATTCTTGAAAAGTACAAAACAGTACTATGACTGTATCACATTAACTCTTAACATCCTGTACCACATGAAACCACATTAACAAGACATTGTTGAAAAGTACAAAACAGTACTATGACTGTATCACATTAACTGTTAACATCCTGTACCACATGTAACCACATTAACAAGACATACTTGAAAAGTACAAAACAGTACTATGACTGTATCACATTAACTCTTAACATCCTGTACCACATGAAACCACACTAACAAGACATTGTTGAAAAGTACAAAACAGTACTATGACTGTATCACATTCACTGTTAACGTCCTGTACCACATGAAACCACACTAACAAGACGTTGTTGAAAAGTACAACTCAGTACTATGACTGTATCACATTAACTCTTAACATCCTGTACCACATGAAACCACATTAACAAGGCATTGTTGAAAAGTACAAAACAGTACTATGACTGTATCACATTAACTGTTAACATCCTGTACCACATGTAACCACATTAACAAGACATTGTTGAAAAGTACAAAACAGTACTATGACTGTATCACATTAACTCTTAACATCCTGTACCACATGAAACCACATTAACAAGACATTGTTGAAAAGTACAAAACAGTACTATGACTGTATCACATTAACTCTTAACATCCTGTACCACATGAAACCACATTAACAAGACATTGTTGAAAAGTACAAAACAGTACTGACACTGAATTAATTTATTATTCTGTTTACAAATTATGTGGGCCTGTATATTTCTGTTATGAGATTATTATTAAACATAAGGGCGGTGGATTGGCAGTATCGGTAGAGGGTCGGACGTCATGCTTTCCAGCATAGTTACGTCCCTTTACGATCTGAGTTCAAATCCCGCCGAGGTCGACTTTGCCTTTCATCCTTGCGGGGTCGATAAAATAAAGTATCAGTGATGCACTGGGTAATTGCTGGCCTTGTGCCTAAAGTAGAAACAATTATTAAACATAACAAAGTAGAATATAATTTAGAGATATATCAGATGAAAGAATGGTATTTAAGGGGCTAGTATCCTGTGGACACTTGCTACCTATTGCACCTGAGCATCGGCCACATATAAAGTCTACGTTCTTAGATAGTTTACCTGTGATCCCACTACATCTTTTATGTACCCATACTTTGCATTTGGGACATAAAATTGAATTTCTGCCTACTCCTTTCCTACACACTGAGCAAGGCCATTTCCCTGATGGTACCTGTGCCTTATTTTCCTTTCTACAAACTAGGACTTTAGTCTTAGACAAGTTAACTTTAAGGCCCTTTGATTCTAGGCCATGCTTCCATGTTTGGAATTTCTTTTCTAGTTCAGCCATTGATTCAGCTATGAGCGTTAGATCATCTGTGTATAGGAGTTCCCATGGGCAGCCGGTCTTGAACTCCTCTGTTATAGCCTGAAGGGCAATAGTAAATAGAAGGGGGCTAAGGACAGAGCCTTGGTGAACACCAACTTTTACACTAAATTCTTCACAATATTCATTGTTAATTCTAACCTTACTGACTGTTTCATTATACATAGCTTGTATAGCTCTCACAAGCCATTCATCTAAACCTAGTTTTCTAAGAGCCCACCAGATAATGGAGCGGGGGACTCTGTCTAAGGCTTTTTCCAGGTCTACAAAAGCTAAGTAGAGGGGTTTACTTTTAGCTAGGTACTTCTCTTGTAGTTGTCGTACAAGGAAAAGAGCGTCTGTGGTACTTTTACCTGACACAAACCAAAACTGCATTTCATCTAGATCAATTCGCTCTCTGATTAGTTGCGCTATAACTCTTTCTGTGACCTTCATGACCTGGTCAACTAACTTAATGTCTCTATAGTTTCCTCTATCTAGAGCATCTCCTTTACCCTTGTAGCAGTTAATGATGATGCTGCTACGCCAGTCTTTTGGTATGACCCCATTCTGTATTACTTGGTTAACTATACGGGTGACCATAGTATGTCCCACCATTCCAGATGCCTTCAACATCTCAGCAACTATTTCCGAAAGCCCAGCTGCCTTCATATATTTGATTGCCTTACTTATTATACTACCTTTAACTTGCACTGCTGGTCCTTCTATTGGATCGATTTGGGGCAGACTATCTTTTTCCCACTTATTCTCCTCATTTAATAGTCTTTCGTAGTGACACTTCCAGGCTATCTTCTTATCAGTATCAGTGAGGGCAAGTACACCATCATCATTACGGACACACTTCTCCCCGACAATATCACGGTTTTCCTTGACACATTGTCTAGCAATCCTGAATACCTTGCGTTTTTGGTCCTCACGTTGTAGAACATGCTTGAACTTTCTATCCTCTGCTTCCCTTTTTGCAAGGTACACTTATTTCCTAGCTTTTCTCCTGGCCACTTGATAGTGCTCTCTACTTCTCTCATCCTGCCACACTTTCCAAGCCTGCTTTTTGGCCTTGATTGTCTCCTCCACCTTACTGTACCACACCACCAAGTTACTCTCCTCCTGCCAATAGGTCTGCTCCGGCCACAGATTTCATCCGTTGCTTTCAGCAGGTTCACTTTCAAGAATTGCCACTGTTCCTCTATATCGCACGTCTCTAATTGCTCTTCCTTATTGTGAAAGGCATCAAGTAATAAGCTTTTAAATTTGTCACTGGCTATGGGGTCCTTCAACTTCCATATTCTTCTCCTCAAGGTAGGCCTCCTCTGTCATCGAGTACGTCTATTTCTGACTGTGAGGTCACTAACTACTAGGCTATGTTGGGAGGTGCATTCTTCATGGGAGAGGGATTTAGTGTTTCCAACAGACACTTTGTCCCGTCTTCTAGTAAGGATATAATCTATCTATCTGGCTGGCGTGTTCCCCTGATCTATAGGTGATCAAGTGGTTTTCACGTTTTTTTAAGTTTGTGTTACAGATAGTTGGGCTATTGGCATCACAGAATTACAGGATTCTGAAGCCTTCCTCATTTCTATTTCCAACCCCATAGCCTCCATGGATTCCATCATAGCCATCACTATGTTGTCCAATGTGGCCGTTTAGATCACCAGCAATAATTAGGTAGTCGCTGTCAGTTATTTGGGAGGTAGTGTGCATTAGCGTCGCATAGAACCTGTCCTTTATAACGTCAAGTAGACCAGATTGGGGTGCATAAGCGGATATTATTGTCACAGTAGTTCTATTTAGAACTAGCCTTATTTTAATTATTCTGTCATTCACTCTATTTACGTCAATTACCTTATCTACCCATTTTTCAGCTAACATAATTCCTACTCCACCCTGTCCGTTGTTTCCCACCCAGAAAAGTTTATAGCATCGTTTTTTACCCACGTTGAATCTGGCAGACCCCCCTCTCCACCTAGTCTCTTGAATACAACAAACATCAACTTCTTTACGTTCAAGCATCTCTACAACCTCATTTGAGCGACCTTTCAATGTGCCTACATTCATGGTACCAACTCTGAAGTTGGGAGGGTGGGATGGATGGGTTGGAGGGGCAGGGAGGGGTGTGGGAGACGGAATTATGGTGGTCATTCGTGTCTGAAATAGAGAGGAGTCTTTGTATTCTCGTCCTGCAGGGGGAGATGAATTTATCTTTATCTGTGACATTGTCATTGAGTGCTTAGACTTTCCAAATCTCCACAGTCCACCCATGAAACAGGTCTAAACTTAAGGAGTAGTAACCGGGGTCGTAGCTTTGCTATACTGATATATTTGGGAACTTACTAAAGCCGCTGAGTTATGATTGGGCCATATACCAATGGTGGTGTGTGGGGGTGGGAAATGGGGAACTTTAGGAGAAGATTGGTTTTTAGGAAGGGTCCAACAGAATGAGACAAATCATTTAAACATATATATATATATATATATATATATATATATGTTTTTGGCAACCATTCATGATGTGGCTCAATGATGAATTAATTAATTAAATAATCAGAGCAATATACTATAAAATATGTTCATAGAATCATTTGATAAGATATATACACCATTTCCTCTCCCAATCAGCATAATCAACCACACAAAAAAACCAATTAAACCAGGCTAAAAGATTAAAAGGCACCTATGAAGAAATAATAGATAAATAAACAACAACCATCTATTCGCGATCAACAGCAATAGAATATTTACCCAGCATTTCAATAGCATGTGGAAATCGATTAAATATATCGTCAACCATACACAATTAGGTATAAAATTAAAGTTAGAAGAAAATTAAAGTTAGAAGAAAAACTGTATATAAACATACCAGGATTACGTTTCTACCCTTTAGGGTTTCGCTTTTGGAAATATCCTATATATATATATATGCATATGTCTAATATATGACTTCTACAGGACTAGAACTGTTTCATTCAAAAGAA
The DNA here is from genome assembly GCA_964016885.1 of Eledone cirrhosa. NCBI lineage: Eukaryota > Metazoa > Mollusca > Cephalopoda > Octopoda > Eledonidae > Eledone > Eledone cirrhosa. Next base: position 100,922,824 of record OZ024744.1, read on the forward strand.
ATCATCAGGGCTTTCCTGATGATACATAATGTTATTAAAGACATGACTATGTTCCAGTCTTAACTTATTTTCTCAGGATTTTCTCATATTTTCTTACAGCTTGCTTAGTCAAGCAAAATTTCTAAATCTATAATCTAATCCATGTTTCTAGACTTTCGCAGTCTCATTCATCATCATCATTTCATTTTACATCCGCTTTTCCCTGCTTGCAAGGGTGGGATGGGAACTGATTCTGGCTTGATTTCTACAGCTGGATGCCCTTCCTAACACCAACCTCATTTACAGTGAGTGCTCGGTGCTTTTTTGCCATGGCACCTCCACGACCACTTTGCAGTGGAATGATAGGGACCCCAGTCCCTATCATCTCATTTCTACAGCTGAGTAAACTGGAGCAATGTGAAATAAAGTGTCTTGCTCAAGGAAGCAACACATCACCCGGTTTGAGAATTGAACTCACAACCTTTCGATTGCAAGCCCAATGCTCTAACCACTAAGCCATATGCCTCCATCATTATATATATATATATATATATATATATATATATATAAAGTGTTTCCATAGGAAAGGTAAAGGAAAAGAGAGTGCTCTATGTAGGCTACAGAGCTATATAGTTATGTAATAAACAACATAAGACAATTATTCCATTTACCAAAGGTTTCAGACGTCTATTGAGTTTGTCTGTCTTCATGAAACCTTTGGTAAATGGAATAATTGTCTTATGTTGTTTATTACATAACTATATATATATATATATATATATATATATATATATATATATATATATAATGTGTGTGTGTATACACAGACAAGAAATACATCACCAAGGTTCAGCAACTAATATATTATTTATTTGATCTACACCTGTTTCATTCTATTTATAAATACTTTTTTATAAATAATTTAACTGTTGAACCTTGGTGATCTATTTCTTGTTAATATAATCTCTGAAATTACAAATCTAAGATGACTGGAAGTATACCAACTAGATTTACCTCTAAAATACATTTCACTAATCTGGATTATAGAATAAACCACATCTGAGCTTTAGATATCTGAATACTTTACTGTTTTATTATCAACTTATTTTTTTATCAATTTACCTTATAAGTGTATGTGATAACTGCCACTGCTTTACAGAAGACAGCAATCTCTTCAATGAATTCCCTGCTGTTACGAACCATCGCCAACAGCAGGCTGCTGATCAGTTTGATGACTTAACAGGCTTTCTTTTGGTCACCTTTTCTAGACCCTTCCTATGGGGGAGCAGTGCATCCCCCAAAAGAGCTGCTCAGACGCTCAAGGCTCCCCCAAAGCATGTAGCTGTTCAGGTTAATAGTGCTGTGACATTAAGATAAGACTTGAGCCGCCCACGTATAGATTTGCTACGTGCTTGTGCTGCACACATAACACCCACTCCATCCCAGCAGTTATATGTCAAGTGACAAACCAAGGCAAGATAGTAGGACAGTTACGAGGGTTACATGTGTTATTGTCATGGAGTTTAACCTCACCAAGGAGTGTAGCTGTACTCACCACGCTTGACCAATTGTAGGTTGGTGAGGTTATTTAACTCATAGTCGGGGTGGATGACCGTTGACTCTGTCGAGTTCATCTGCCCTTTGACAGCTCATGTTTTTGTGCTGCTGGGGTTCCAGAATATATATATATATATATATGTATATATATATATATATACGTGATGCGCATGAAAGATGACAGCTGTATAAAAAAGTGCAGGGCGATCAAAATTAATGGTAGTTACAAAGTAGGTAGACCCAGAAAAACCTGGGACGATCTGATCAATTCCAACCTTATACACTTGCACCTCTCGAAGACAATGTCACTGGACCGAGATCTTTGGTGCTATGCACTATGCAGTAATACAGAGGACCTGCCTTGCCTATGTACAAAGCAAAACCTACAGTCAGGAGGCACCTCTTAACCAAATATACACCCCAATTCACTACCCCTACCATATCCTCCCACCAACACCACCCTCTCTCTGTAAAGTTGGTACCATAACATCCAGTCCAAATAAATGAGATAATGAGATCGAGATCATGTAGGTGTCACGACAAAAAACACTCAGTCCATGCTGTAATGTGGTCGTGTAGGTAAGATGGTAAAAAGTTCCCAGTTCCACACTGTAAATGTGGTTGGTGTTAGGAAGGGCATCCAGCCATAGAAAACCTGCCAGGTAGTCCTATATGAGCGAGACACGGTTACCCGACCAACCTTGCCTCAAGTGGGACAACTCCTGTCTAACCCATGCTAGTGTGGAAGAAGGACGTTAAATGAAGATGATGATGATATGTATATATCATCATCATCGTCATTTTATGTCTGCTTTATCCTGCTTGCTAGGGTGGGACGGGTCCTATTCAGCACAGCATCTCTCCACTTGTCACGGTCCTTCGTCATCTCCGTGAGCTTCAGCGATCTGAGATCTGTTCTTACCACCTCCGCCTATGATTTTTGTGGTCTATCTCTACCATGTCTTCTTTCAACTGGCATTTCCTGGCACTTCTTCATCCATCGGTCATCCTCCATGTGCATCACATGTCCATACCATCGCTGTCTCCTCTCCCGCACACTACAATTTATCCCTCTCAGACACAGTTTCTCTCTCAACACATCCATGCTCGGTCGTTCACGCACATTGACATTGCACATCCAACAGAGCATGCTTGCCTCATTTCTCTCCAGCCGTCGCATATCCTCTGCAGTTGCTGCCCATGTCTCACTACCCTGCAGCATCACGCTCCTCACACAGGCATCATACAACCGACCTTTCGTACACAGGGAGAAACCCTTATTCGTCAGCAGAGGAAGCAAAACCCGTCCTTATTCTAGATACTATGGCCTCGGAACACCCCCTCCCCTTCCATGTTAATCTGATCACCTAGGTACTGGAAGCTATCAACCACTTCTATAGCACCCACCTGCATTTGAAAAATGTGTCTATCAATGCGACTTCTGTCAAATTTCCCTGTACATCTACTACATACGTATTTCTCCCTACCTGTTAGTTTGCCTGCTATCCCACTACATCTCTTGTGTACCCAAGATCTGCATTGTGTACATTTTATAGAATTTATGCCAGTTCCTTTTCTGCATATTGAACATGGCTATTTCCCTGATTTCAATCAGAGTTTTGTCCTCTTTTATACTCATCAACACTTCTGTCTTAGCTAGGTTCACTCTTAGTCCTCTTGCTTCCAACTGCTGCTTCCATAGCCAGAATTTATTCTCTAGCTCCTCTACTGATTCTGCTATAAGAACCAGATCGTCAGCATAGAGAAGTTCCCATGGACAGCCAGTCTTAAACTCCTCTATTATGGCTTGGAGGACTATAATGAACAAGAGCAGGCTGAGGACTGAACCCTGATGTACTCCTCCTTGTATCTGGAATTTCTCACTAAACTCCATTCCTACCCTGACTTTACTGACAGTACCTCTGTACAAAGCTTGCACTGTCCTCACAAGCCATTCCTCAACACCTAGTTTCGTTAGGGACCACCAGATGACAAATCGGGGTACCCTATCAAAGGCCTTCTCTAGGTAAAAAAAAGCTAAGTATAGTGGCTTATTCTTCTCTAAGAACCTCTCTTGCAATTGTCTCACTAAGAAGAGGCATCTCTTGTACTTTTCCCAGGCACAAAACCAAACTACATCTCATCTGGGTTGACCCTTTCTCTAATTAGTTGCGCTATATATATATTTATGTTTAGTGGTTCACCAAAGGATAGAACTGGTTATTCCTTTTAGCTAACCATCTTGTAATAGTAGGAAAAGCACTCTACATTATGTAACTCATCCATCATTAATGTTGAATCCCATAGCTGGTGCAGGAACTGAGTTATATATTGGTGTGATTAAAATAACAGGAGGCTTGATTGGAAATATCCCTTCAAAGTTTTAATGTTGCAAAAAACACTATATATATTTTAATGGTTACATAAGGCTCTGGTGACATCATCAGGTGCAGATGGCATAATTAGTTAATCAATGAAAGGAATTACAGCAAACACAGAGAATAGAGAACATATTTGATTTGGAGATGGCCCACGAATGTGTTGTTGTTGTTGCGGGAGATCATCTACCACAACAGTAACGCTGATTTCACGGCCATCTCCAAATCAAATATTTTAAAAATTCTGTTTGTGACTGATGTAATTCCTTCTATTAACTAATTATGCAATCCACACCTGATAATGTCATGAGGATCTTACGTAATGAGGCCATTGAAATATATATAGTGTTTTTTGAAACAATAAAATTTTAAAGGGATATATATCACCAGTCCGGCCTCTTATTTAAATCAAATTATCATCATCATCGTTTAACATCCATTTTCCATGTTAGAATGGGTAGGACAGGCTGTCCTGTTATGAGATATCCAGGTCGGAGGACTGTGTTTTGGTTACACTGAACTGATATTGGCTTGGTTTCTATGGCTGGATGTCCTTCCTAATGCCAACCACATTTACAGTGTGTGCTGGGTGCTTTTTATTGAGACACCTACATGACCTAGTGTAAACTAGGGACTTGGGTGGAGTGGGGTGGGGAAGATGCATGGTGAATTGGGGAGGGAGGTATAGAAGTGGGATGAATTATATATATATATATATATATAATAATACAAGGACGATTTGTTAAGCCTTCATTAAGTCTATTGATTGGTGACACTATTGATCAGCTCAAGGTTCGATCTGGCCTGACTCTAGAATCAAAAGCTCGTTGGACCTCTGTTGTTGTAATGACATAATGTAATGACATTGTAATGACATCAGAACAACAGAGGTCCAACAAGCTTTTGATTCCAGAGTCGGGCCAGATCAATACAGATCTAACCTTGTCAATACAAATCGTCCTTATACTCTGAGTTCAAATCCCGCCGAAGTTAACTTTGCCTTTCATCCTTACGGGGTCGATAAAATAAAGTACCGGTAATATACTGGGATAATTGCTGGCCTTGTGCCAAAAGTAGAAACAATTATTATATTATACTCTGTCTAGCTCTACACTTCACCACTGACGTGAACCTAAACATTGAGTGTTCACCTGGGTGAACCTACAGTAACTTCACGTTACACTCCCTGGATATATATATATATCATCATCATCATCATCATCACCGTTTTACGTCCGTTCTTCCATGCTAGCATGGGTTAGACGGGTTGTCCTGTTGTGGGCAGTGTCTGGTCGGCTGACCATGCCTTGCTCATACAGGAACTGATTTGGCTTGATTTCTACAGCTGGATGCCCTTCCTAACACCAACCTCATTTATAGTGAGTGCTGGGTGCTTTTTCGTGGTGCCTACACGTCCACTTTACAGTGTGGGCTGGGTGCTTTTTTGCCGTGGCACCTCCACGACCACCTTGCAGTGGGAGGGTGTGGGGGGCATATTGTCTATATGCTTCAGCTTGTACCCATGGGAGGTCGGGTACTCTGTATCCCACTTCTATACCTCCCTCCCCAATTCACCATGCATCTTCCCCACCCCACTCCACCCAATATTATATATATATTATTATAAATGTAGGCTATCGCTGTATTAAAGAAATGTCAAAATTAAAGAAATTATTAATTAAATGTCAAAATTAAAGAAATTATTAATTAAATGTCAAAATTAAAGAAATTATTTAGCCTGATAGTGGGGTTAAGAACCCTCAGAGAAATGGAAAAAGATGAGTATTGACGTACATGGGAGACGAACCCACATCTTTGGTTATCCAGACCACTGTGCTACCATTTACACCAACACATCACCCATCTTTTCCCATTCAAATTAGAAGCTATAATCTTAGCAACTGTAAATGTCAAATAAGAATATTTTCGAAACAACGAGCGTGTTTGAAATTATAAATGTAAGCTATCGCCGTATTTTGACTAAAGAAATTAAAGAAAATTATTTAGCCTGATAAAGAACCCTCTGAGAAATGGAAAAAGATGAGTATGTACGTCAATACTCATCTTTTTCCATTTCTCCGAGGGTTCTTAACCCCACTATCAGGCTAAATAATTTCTTTAATTTCTTTAGTCAAAATACGGCGATAGCTTACATTTATAATAATTTCAAACCCGCTCGTTGTTTCGAAAATATTCTTACTATATATATATATATATGCTTGAATCTTATGTTTATATGTATATATGTGATTGGCTAGTTGAGTTCTTTATTTGGCGTGAATTCCTTTGTTTGAATTCAGCTCCCAAGTCACGTGTTTTAGTCTGTGATATGTTGCTTCCCCCTTTAACCCTTTAGCATTTAAACCAGCCATATCCGGCCAGAATTCTCTCACCTTTTTCTGTTCAAACTGGATGTAACTGGCCACTCATACTGATGTTAAGGTATTGTTCTGAAAATAAATAACATCAAAATCTCATAGATTCTATATTATGTGAGATAATTATGAGAGATAAAGCCATTACGACGGAAATACTACAATATATATAGATTAATGTAAATGCTAAAGGGTTAAAGGGTAAGGTGTAAAATTAGCTAGGACTACTGATTCCATATCCTGTGCCAATGGCTAACACACCTTGTATGGAACTATCGTATGACTCAGACTTCCTTGCTGATAAGTGTAACAGCCTGGTTGCGTAAATACATGATTTTCTGAACATTGAAGATCTGTATCTTCATTTGTGAATATATGTTCTACAGAAACGATATCGTCCAAGGGATAAGAGTTTCACCTTTCTCTCTAAACACCGCCACCGTGTCTGTTAAAACTAAATGTGTGCACTCTGAACGGTTGATTGTAACTCCATTATTGCAACTCAGAAAAATTCAGTAAGTGAGCTAGACACTGACCGGAGACCATTAAATTAATACCAAAGGGCGGTGGATTGGCAGTATTGGTAGAGGGTCGGACGCCATGCTTTCCAGCATAGTTACGTCCCTTTACGATCTGAGTTCAAATCCCGCCGAGGTTGACTTTGCCTTTCATCCTTACGGGGTCGATAAAATAAAGCACCAGTAATGAACTGGGTAATTGCTGGCCTTGTGCCTAAAGTAGAAACAATTAAATTAATACCAGTGATCTTCGTTAATTTTATATATATATATATATATATATATATATATATATATATATATATATATATATAGACATGGGTGAAGAAGTGCCAGGAAATGCCAGTTGAAGGAAGACGTGGTAGAGGTAGACCACGAAAAACATGGGCGGAGGTGGTGAGAACAGACCTCAGATCGCTGAAGCTCACGGTGGAGATGACGAAGGACCGTGACAAGTGGAGAGATGCTGTGCTGAATAAGACCCGTCCCACCCATGCAAGCAGGGAAGAGCGGACGTAAAATGATGATGATGATGATATAGCAATCGTAATAATAAGCCATATATGTTATGTTTGTCTACATCTCTGTCTGTAACTCTTTAAGATTTACACACACAAACATACCTATACACACACACAACACATTTCCTCTCAGTCATTGTTACTACAAGAAGTTCACTTTCCAATCACAAGATCCTGGCTTCTAACCCTACATCTGTTCCTGTAAATAATTATTTCTCCAAAGTTATTCATATATTTAACCCTGTTGTATCATTTGTACATATATGCTGAACATTTGTGAGATAATATACTAGAAATAAATTATTAAAATGTCATTCTTATCTTTAATCACTTCCATGTGTTAGTAACTAACATAAACTATAGGGTTTCTCTTATGCAAATCATAAATTTATCAAAAATCAAGTTTCCCAGTTTTTTTAAGAATGTTAATATTGTGTTTCTTCATACACAAATACATTCAGACAGACACAGACACATACAGACACACACACACGCGCACACACACACAGACACATACATACATACACACATACAGACACACACACACACACACACATACAGATGCACAGACACGCACAGACACGCACACATACAGACACACAGACACACAGACGCACACAGACGCACACGCGCATAGACGCACAGACGGACACAGACGCGCACACGCGCACCCACACACATAGACACACACACACATAGACACACACACACATAGACACACACACACATAGACACACACACACATAGACGCACACACAGACGCACACACAGACGCACACACACACAGACACACACACACACATAGACACACACACACACATAGACACACACAGACACATACAGACACACGTGCGCATACAGACACACACACATACAGACACACACACACAGACACACACACAGACACATAGACACATGCATACATGCACGTAGACACACACACATAGACACATACAGACGCCCCCCCCCCCCCCCCACCCCCACCCCACACACACACAATACACACACACACACACACACACATGCACACACTTAGATTAGTATCTGAGAGTAATATTTTCATAGAAATTGGTAGGATTTTTAAATTGATGAGAGCGTTAATATTTTGTGTCTGTCTGGTCGGACATTTGCATTATTTACAAGTTCAAATCCCTCCGAGGTTCACTTTGCCTTTAATCCTTACGGGGTCGATAAAATAAAGTACCAGTAATGTACTGGGTAATTGCTGGCCTTGTGCCAAAAAGTAGAAACAATTATTATTATTATTATTTTTATAATAAGGGCGGTGGATTGGCAGTGTCGGTAGTGGGTCTGACGCCATGCTTTGCAAACACTAATCTATGTACTATACATGCACCTTTGATGAGCTGTAGTGCACCTGAGCATGGTACACAATAATTTCATTATTATTATTGGTGGATTGGCAGTATCGATAGAGGGTCGGACGCTATGCTTTGCAGCATAGAGTTACGTCCCTTTACGGTCTGATTTAAAATCCCGCCGAGGTTAACTTTGCCTTTCATCCTTACGGGGTCGATAAAATAAAGTACCAGTAATACACTGGGTAATTTGCTGGCCTTGTGCCAAAAAGTAGAAATCATTATTATTATTTCAAGGGCGGTGGATTGGCAGTATCGGTAGCGTATCAGACACTGTGATTTTGTGGCATAGAGCTACGCCCCTTTAGGTTCTGAGTTCAAATCCTGCTGAGGTTAACTTTACCTTTCATCCTTACGGGATCGATAAAGTACCAATAATGCACTGGGGTAGATTTAATCAACTTTCCTCCTCCCCCCAAATTTCTGGCCTTGTGCCTATAATAGAAATCATTATTATTATTATTATTATTTCAGGGAGATGCTGATAAAGCAAAGACAATCCAGAGAATTTATGAAGACTTTGAATGGTTACATCATTGCCTAACTGCCCAGAACGACATCAGTGGGCTTATTGTAAGTTTCATATCGCTTTCGTTATTGCCTTTCGTTATTGCCTTTCGTTATTGCCTTTTGTTATTGTTTTTCGTTATTGTCTTTTGTTATTGTTTTTCGTTATTGTTTTTCGTTATTGTTTTTCGTTATTTTCTTTTGTCTTTCATTATTGTCTTTTGTTATTGTCTTTGTTATTGTCTTTTGTTATTGTCTTGTTATTGTCTTCATGGGTTGGAAAAAATTAATTGGTTAAAAATTAATTGCAATTAATTGGGCCAATTAATTGATTGGGGATCCCTTCCAATTAAAAAATTGTTTCTGGAAAAAGGAATTGCAATTAATTGGAACATGGTTGAACATCATAGCTCTAAACGTCTTTTATTGAGAGAAAGAAAATCTTTTTTGTTATTTTGCGTTCGAACTCCCCGATGATAACTACTGATTCGCACGCCTCGTTCACAGAAGAATTCCAAAACAACTTCCTTTTTAACGTTTTTATGTAATCACGATCACTAATCTAGATTTTAAGTACTGAGAAACATTTTTATGATTATATAAATGACCATGTCTACAAATGAACGAATCGTAAAAAGGTATTTCAATAGAATAGACGATGACACTGGCTTTTGGAAATGCAAATGCGGAAAAGAGTTAAGCCAAAAGAAAGAAACTGGTTGGAGTAATTTGATGAATCATGTCAAAAGCCAACATCCAGAGCACTCAAATTTACAGGAAAACTAACAAAAAACATTATCGAAATTTGTCACAGAAAATTCTTCTAAAAGTGGAACAGTGAGTCGTTCTGCATTAAACGTGTATGGTTGGATTGAATGGGTATGCGTTAGTTTAAAACCGTTTTCTTTTGTCGAAGACCCATTAACTTGAAAATATACCAATTTGGGCTCTATGGCCAATGTTACTCTGAAGAAATATATGAGTAAACTCACTTTAGAAGTAGAAAAAAAGATATTGAATCAACTCCCAGGAAAATTTGCGCTAGTTATCGATGACTGGAGTAAGGGATCAACACACTTCATTGGGCTTTTTGCCTCCTACCCTTGGAATGATAAAAAGGGATACCGGTCAGCTTTGATATCATTTTCACCACTGATGAACGAAACCTCATTCACTGCTTCCGACCACGTGGTTTTTATTGAATACACGTTAAGTCTATATGAAAAAAGTTTAGAAAATATCGTTGCGATTATTGGTGATAACGCTGAAGTCAATAAATCAATAGCGAAACTGTCTGGTATCCCTTTGATTGGTTGTGCTTCCCATAAATTTAACTTAGAAGTTTTTGCTTATTTAGAAAAGGAGAAAATTTTACTCAATAAAATCGAGCTGATGGGAAAATTGAAATCTTTCAAACTTGCGGGCAAATTAAGAGAACAGACAGCACTAAAACCCCTTCAAAGAAATATAACACGTTGGTCAAGTACATTTGATATGATTGAAAGGTTTAGTCAAATTGAAATTTTTTTGGAATCTTTTAAGGATGACGCTAAATTCATTGATTATCTTTTGATACCTCGGGAATGCAAAGATCTCAGAAACCTGGAAGAGAATTTGAGAAAACTGCGTTCAGTTACAGATGCTTTACAATGAGAAGAAATTGATTTGTGGGATGTTCGAGTTCTCTTCAATGAAATACTCCTCTTTTATCCATATGAAGTGTGGGGCTGTGTGGAGGAGGTGACCGGAAGCTGGGGACGCTTGACCGGTGGCGGCGGAGGAGCGACGTGAGATGCGTTTCCGAGGCGGCGTCTGCATGGGCATCTCTCGTGGTGAAAGACAGAGGTACCAGATGAAGCTGCAGCTTGGCGAATGGATTATAACACGAAGATTGATGCACAGCTTTGAGTGAACCAGCAGACTTGCGGTAAGTGAAATAGCTTTCTCACCACAAGCTATTTCGGCACATGAAGACTTACAATTGAAAAAAAACAATAAGGGACAAAGCTACTTGAAAACAAAGACTATCTTGTTTTATTACTTACCGCAGGACTAAAGAGATGGCGACAAGATTACGGTTGAGCGGTGAAGTACTTAAAGCTTTCACCGGTGAAGGAGACGTTATCGCTTGGATGCGAAAGGTCCGGGTGGTCGCCGAGCTAGAAAAGATAGACGATGTGGCCGGTCTCATGGCGCTATATCTCAAGGGGGATGCACTAGCATTGTACCTCGAGATGGAAGAAATCAGCCAGAGGGACGCGCAAAGAATTGAACGACGTATGATGGAAGCGTTTGCGGCAGGTCCGTGTACCGCGTTTGCCAAGCTGGCAAGGATAAGGTGGGAAGGTCAGCGTGTGGATATTTTTGCTGCGGAGATAAGGAGATTGGCCATGCTGGCGGGGTTTCAGTGCGAGTGTGCAGTGCGGCTGGCATTTATAAACGGATTTCTGGGTGACATCGCGGTGAGACTGCAGCAAATACCTAGCTACAAGGAAATGGAGATGTGAACATTGGTAGAGCAAGCCCGAATCATAGCAGAGGATGCCAAGAAGAGTGTTGCGGCAATAGCGGCGATGGAGGCCCGAGGCAACCGACAGCGAAATGCCGAAAGGGTGACAAACACGCCCGCGCACATTTAGGGGTCGTTGTTATAGGTGCCAGGGTGCGCACATGGCGAGAGATTGCAAGGAGTTGAAACCAGACATAATTTGCTACCCGTGTAGGCAGCCGGGCCACATTGCTACCAATTGTAACCAGGGAAACGGTCCAAGGGGGGCTATTGTGGTGGTAGCTAGCCCTCGAGTGTAGAGGCGCTGCCTGTGGTGAAAGTCCTGGTGAAGGGAAAGCCATTACGAGCCCTCGTGGACACGGGATGTACAACAACACTGGTGACTACGGGGGTGGTGGAAAAGTGGAGAGGGAAGAGCATCATAAGGGCAGTCGATGGCAGGAAGATTGAAGGTAGAGGTCGCAGCGAGGTGGAGATGGTGGTAAGGGGAAAGAGAATTAGGCTTTCAGCCTTTGTGGTCGACTGCGTAGTGGATGGGATTGACGTGGTCATGGGCATGGACGCGATTGGCCGATTAGGAGGCATCACAGTGAACAATGTCGGAGTAACATTTGGTGGCGCTGCACCAGCATGCGCTGTGAGTACGTGTCAGGAGGGCGAGAAGGCCGACGAGGAAAAATATGCCGCTCACACCATACAGGATATGGACTTTAAGCCGTGTTCGACGGGCAATGATGGATTGCTGAGTGGTACTGGAAGGGAGAACCGCCAACACTGAAGAACAAAGTGGGCTGGCCTGAGTGGACGGCAGATTATCACATGCAGCAGTGTGAGGGGGAGATTGATCCTTGAGATCAGGGGGGGGGGGGGGGGCGTGTGGGGCTGTGTGGAAGAGATGACCGGAAGCTGGGGACGCTTGACCGGAAGTGGACGAGGAGTTATGTCAGATGGGGACGCTTGACCGGAGGAGGAGGAGTGACGTGAGATGCGTTTCCGAGCCGGCGTCTGTAGGTGCGTCTCTCACGGTGACTTGGAGAAAGACGGAGGTACCAGATGAAGCTGCAGCTTGGCGAATGGATTATAACACGAAGATTGATGCACGGCTTTGAGTGAACCAGCAGACTCGCGGTAAGTGGAATAGCTTTCTCACCACATGAAGAATTCAAAAAATACTTGCTGCCTTCGGCAGATATCGTTCATTGCTCTGATTTCAAGAAAGGTATTGTGAAAATACTTCAAAAATCAGAAGAAAAGCTTGATGCGCTAGAAATACATGCTTTGGAATTCACTGAAATATCGAAAAATTCAGACTCTTTAGTGGGAGATGATGATTTCGCTTCAATTTGTCTGAAGAAGCGCAGAGTAAATGCAAATTTATCTAAGAAATATCCAGATTGTAGATTTATTCTACCGACGTCAAATATAATAGAGCGTTTCTTTAGTTCAGCGGGATACGTTTTTAATGATTTTCGCCAAAGCTTATCACCTTTGAATTTAGAAATGCAATTGTTTCTAAAGGCTAATCGCTCTTACTGGGATGAAGAATTGGTGTCTACGATTTTCAATCAATCATAAATTGCTTTTTATTTGCAAATAGTTGCTTATTCATAGTTTAAATTAAATATTTTGCTAATTTCTCTCTCAAAATTAAAAACCAGAACTTTTTTTTTTTCATCTTTTGAATTTTTTTTCTCTTTATTTTTGCTTCATCGGAATCTCCTATGTTCAAAACATAGAAATCCGAAGGAATTCCTGAAAAAACCCCCAAAAAGTAGCAAGAGTACGCTGCTGCAACAGCAATTAATTGCAATTAATTGCAATAATTGATTGGTTAAACAGACAAAATTGATTGGTAAAATTTTAATTGGGCATCGCCCAATCAATTATTTACAAGCCCTGATTGTCTTTCGTTATTGTCTTTTGTTATTGTAAGTTTCATATCGCTTTTGTTATTGTCTTCGTTATTGTCTTCGTTATTGTCTTCGTTATTGTCTTCGTTATTGTCTTCGTTATTGTCTTTGTTATTGTCTTCATTATTGTCTTTTGTTATTGTCTTTTGTTATTGTCTTTCGTTATTTCTTTCCTTATTCATCATCATCGATTAACATCTATCTTCCACGTTAGCATGGGTTAGATGGGCTTGTCCCATTTAGAGGTAAGTTGGGTCGGGTGACCGTGTCTTGCTCATATAGGAGTGTTTCTGACTGGTTTTCTATGGCTGTATGCCCTTCCTAATGCCAACCACATTGACAGTGTGGGCTGGGTGCTTTTTGCAGTGCCTTTTACACGGCTACTTTACAGTGTGTGCTAAGTGCTTTTTCTTGTGACACCTACATGATCACTTTACAGTGTGGGCTGGATGTTCTATACAGTGTGGACTGGGCACCTTTATCATGTCACCGACACAACCACTTTACAGTGGCACCTACGCACTTTTGTCTTTGGACTAGGGAGGGTGGAGGGGTTTGGGGGAACATGTGGACAGGGTAGTAGGGGAGGTATGGTTACCGCTAAGGGAGGTGAATGAGAGGGGATAGAAGGTTGAGGAAGGTGTTGGCTACTCGGTTTAAGCCTCAGCCTGAGAACAATAGAGGGCAGGTCATCTGTAAAACTGCATAGCACCAGAGGTCGCAGTCCTGAGTCATTGCCTTTGAGAGGTGTAATTGTGCAAGGTCAGCTTTTATTACCTCATCCCAAGTCTTCCTAGTCCTGCCCACATCACGGCTACCATCGACTTTGAGTGCTCTGCACCTTATTATACAGCTGTCATCCTTCATATGCATCACATGTCCATACCAACACAATCTCCTCTTCTACATGCAACAACTGATCCCTCTTAAGCCTAATGTCTCACTTGGTGTATTTATACTTTGCTGTTCAATTATATTACTATTGCTCATCCAGCGAAGCATGGAGACTTCATTTCTTTCCAATCTTCGCAGGTCCTCTGTACACAGAGACCAGGTCTCGCTGCCATGCAACATTGTTGTTTGTATACATGCATCATGCATTGAAAGAAAAACCTTTTGTAGTTATTAACAGTAGTAGCTCCCTGAATTTTCTCCAACCTGATCTCACTCTGGTTACTGTGCTTTCGGACCACACTCCTCTACTACGGATTTGGTCACCCAGGTAACGGAAACTATCTACCACTTCAACCGAGCCATCTGAGCATTTAAAGGTGGTTCTATCCTGAGGGTTCTTCTTACTTACTGCCCCTGTCCACCTGCCACAAGTAAAACCTACAATTTTTGTTAGCCTGCCTGAGATTCCACTACATCTCTTGTGTACCCATTGCTTGCATTTGGTACATAGAATGGAATTTCTACCTACTCCTTTTCTGCACATTGAGCAGGGCCATTTCCCAGAGGCGATCTGTGCCCTGTTATCCCTTCTACTTACTAGAACTCTAGTCTTTGCCAGGTTGATTTTAAGACCTTTTGATTCTAGGCCTTTCTTCCAGGTTTGAAATTTCATTTCTAGTTTGGCTATAAGGGTTAAGTCATCAGCATACAGAAGTTCCCTTGGGCATCCAGTCTTAACTCCTCCGTTATTGCCTGCAGACTGATGATAAACAGCAGAGGGCTAAGAACAGAGCCCTGATGGACACCAACCTGCACACTAAATTCTCCACTATAGTCATTGTTAATTCTAACTTTGCTGACTGTTCTTCTATACATTGCTTCAACGCCCTCACAAGCGATTCGTCAACTCCTAGTTTCCTAAGAGCCCACCAGATAATGGAACAAGGGGACTCTGTCAAAAGCTTTCTCAAGGTCGACAAAAGCTGGGTAGAAGGGCTTACTTGTAGCTAGGTACTTCTCCTGTAGCTGTCTTACAAGGAAGAGGGCATCTTGGGGCAAATCCAAACTGCATCTCATCTGTGTTAACACGTTCTCTAATCAGCTGAGCTTTCAGAGACCTTCATAACCTGGTCAACCAACTTAATGCCTCGATAATTTTCTCTATCTAGAGCATCACCTTTCCCTTCGTAGCAATTTATGATCATGCTGCTACACCAGTCATTGGGTATGACTCCATTTCTGTATAACTTGGTTTACAATGTGGGAGACTATGGTATGAACCATCATACCTGATGCTTTCAGCATCTCAGCAACTATCCCTGAGGGACCAGCTGCTCTGCTTGACTTCTTATCCTTAATTGCCTTACTTACGATACTACTGTTAACTTGTACAGCCGGTCCCTCTGTTGGGTCAACATGTGACAAATTTTCTTCTCCCCGTGCATTCTCTTCATTCAGTAATCTTTCATAGTGACACTTCCATACTACCTTCTTTTCAGCATCAGTGAGAGCAAGTTCGCCAAAATAATTTCAGGCACACTTCTCCCCACTGGCATTACAATTTTCCCTGACATATTGTCTTGCGAACCTGAACACCTCACGTCTTTGATCCTCACGTTGCAAAACATGCTTAAATTTTTTTTCTGCTCCCTTCTAAGCGAGGTAAACTTGTCGCCTATCTTCTCTCCTAGCCTTCTGGTAAACTTCTCTGTTACCCCCATTACACCTATCTTCTCTTCTAGCCTTCTGGTAAACTTCTCTGTTACCCCCATTACACCAATCTTCTCTCCTAGCCTTCTGGTAAACTTCTCTGTTACCCCCATTACACCTATTTTCTCTCCTAGCCTTCTGGTAAACTTCTCTGTTACCCCCATTACACCAATCTTCACTCCTAGCCTTCTGGTAAACTTCTCTGTTACCCCCATTACACCAATCTTCTCTCCTAGCCTTCTGGTAAACTTCTCTGTTACCCCCATTACACCAATCTTCTCTCCTAGCCTTCTGGTAAACTTCTCTGTTACCCCCATTACACCAATCTTCTCTCCTAGCCTTCTGGTAAACTTCTCTGTTACCCCCATTACACCTATCTTCTCTCCTAGCCTTCTGGTAAACTTCTGTTACCCCCATTACACCTATTTTCTCTCCTAGCCTTCTGGTAAACTTCTCTGTTACCCCCATTACACCAATCTTCTCTCCTAGCCTTCTGGTAAACTTCTCTGTTACCCCCATTACACCAATCTTCTCTCCTAGCCTTCTGGTAAACTTCTCTGTTACCCCCATTACACCTATCTTCTCTCCTAGCCTTCTGGTAAACTTCTCTGTTACCCCCATTACACCTATTTTCTCTCCTAGCCTTCTGGTAAACTTCTCTGTTACCCCCATTACACCAATCTTCTCTCCTAGCCTTCTGGTAAACTTCTCTGTTACCCCCATTACACCTATCTTCTCTCCTAGCCTTCTGGTAAACTTCTCTGTTACCCCCATTACACCTATCTTCTCTCCTAGCCTTCTGGTAAACTTCTCTGTTACCCCCATTACACCTATCTTCTCTCCTAGCCTTCTGGTAAACTTCTCTGTTACCCCCATTACACCTATTTTCTCTCCTAGCCTTCTGGTAAACTTCTCTATTACCCCCATTACATCAATCTTTCCAAGCCTGTCTTTTGGCCTTAATTGTCTCATCTACTTTACTATTCACCACCAAGTCACTGTCTTTTGATTATTTCTTTCGTTATTGATCATCATCGTGATGATGATGGTGATCATTATCATCATCACGTCTGCTTTTCCCTGCTAGCAAGGGTTGAACATTTAGGTTATTTAGATGATACGATCAACATTCAGCTGAACATATCTGTTGATGTTATTAGATATTAATAACTCAATTCCTCTTTATTTTACCATTTCTGGATTTGTTCTAAGTTTGTTGAATACAGAATCTTATTTTAACTGGATTTTGATATTCACTCTGTCCTTTAAAATTCCTTGGTCAATGACCGCCACACATCCCCAACCACCAGAGAACATTTAAATACAAAGAGTTCCAGTTTTAAACACCTCAGTGATGGCCTGAAGTACAATGATAAATAGAAGTAGACTGAGGACTGAGCCCTGGTGGACTCCCACCTGTACTTCAAATTCATTACTGCTGACCTCACCCTGTTAGATGCTCCTCTAAACATGGTCTGTATGACCCTCACAAGCCATTTGTCTACACCTAGCTTCCTAAGTGCCCACCAGATTATAGAGCATGGGATCCTGTCGAAGGCCTTCTCCAGATCTACAAATGCTAGATACAGTGGCTTAGTCTTAGCTAAATACCTGTCCTATAGTTGTCTCACCAGAAAGAAGGCATCAGTAATACCTCTCCCTGGCATAAATCTAAACTGCATCTCATCTAACTTGATTCTTTCCCTAATTAGTTGTGCTATAACCCTTTCAGTAACTTTCATGACCTAGTCCATCAACTTGATACCCCTGTAGTTACAATACAACCGTTTTATAAAGACAGCCGGCTAACTGAAGTCGAAGGTGACCAAGGAAGGCCTGGGTAGTGGCGGTGAGAGCTAGCTGATTTCAAGTTGTTTGACCCTTTAGCATATAAACTGGCCATGTCCAGCCAGAATTCTCTCACATCTTTCTGTTCCAATTGTCTGTAACCAGCTGTTCATACTGATGTTAAGGTATTGTTCTCAAAATAAATAATATCAAAATCTTGTAGATTTGATATTATGTGAGAGAATTATGTAAGGTAAAATCTTTACCACAAAAATGCAATAGTAAACATGGTGTAATGTAAATGCTAAAGGGTTAAGCTCTGAGATGATGACAAAGGAATGCAACAATTGAAACGGTGCTGTGCTGGAAAAGATCCATCCAACCCATGGAAGCATGGAAAACGATGGTGATGATGATGATGAGTATCAGCCATTTTTAATAGATAATGACCCTCAGAGGCTTCCCCCTTTTTGGGGAATTTTTGTTGTTTGAATTTTTTAATTTGTTTTTACTCATTTCTGTTTTGTTATAATCTTTTTTCACGGCCAAAACCCACATTGTATCGTCCTGTACCGTTCTGTGCCGTTTGTAATGTTTTTCTTCATGTTAGCCCTTGTGGCCAATAAAGAAACCATTATTTAATTGAAAATTTAACTTCCAGGTGCCACCTCTCCCCATGAAGCCAGAAGTAGATGCTAAAAGTGCTGAATCAAAATCTAAGAAACAACTTGGAAGTGATACAAAAATTCTTATTGGAGATGAGTTTCAAAAAGAATGTCAAAATATAGAGAAGTGAGTGAAGGTTTTGCAGTATTATTATTATTATTATTATTATTATTATTAGATGGGTGGTGGATTGGCAGTATCGGTAGAGAGTCGGACGCCATGCTTTGAAGCATGGAGTTACGTCTCTTTATGATCTGAGTTCAAATCCCGCCGAGGTTAACTTTGCCTTTCATCCTTATGGGGGTTGATAAAATAAAGTACCAGTAATGTACTGGGATAATTGCTGGCCTTGTGCCAAAAGTAGAAACAATTTTTTAGATGAGGGCGATGTCATCTCACTTTTTCTGTCTCACACACGCACAGTTTCTCTCCCCTCTCTCCCCCATCTCTTTTCCCTCTCTCTCTCTTTCTCTCTCTCTCTCTCTCTAGTCTCCCATTCTCTTGCCCCGCTCTTTCCCCTCGCCCCGCTCTTTCCCCTCGCCCCGCTCTTTCCCCTCGCCCCGCTCTTTCCCCTCGCCCCGCTCTTTCCCCTCGCCCCGCTCTTTCCCCTCTCCTTCTCCCTCTCTCTCCCTCTAAACAAATGACATTCATTTTCTCTCTCAATCTATATACATATCTCTCACTTGACACTCCCCCTCTCTATATATATATATAGATGAGGGCGACGTCATAACTTTCTATCTACCTCTTTCTGTCATCTCAAAAAAACACACGGTGTTCCCTTTTCTCTCTTTCTATAAATATGTACCGTATTTCTCGGCGCCGAAGACACCACATCCTTGAGGACACACCCTAATTTTGACAACCAAAAATTTGAAAAAAAAATAATAAACAACCTTCAGGACACACGGTGGATTTTTTTTAGATTATTTAAGGAAAAAAAGTAGCGTCTTTGACACCAAGAAATACGGTATATCTTCACTTGGCACTCCCCTTCTTATAATATAGACTATTGGATCTTATTATAATATAGACTATTGGATCTTATTATAATATAGACTATTGGATCTTATTATAATATAGATTATTGGATCTTATTATAATATAGATTATTGGATCTTATTATAATATAGATTATTGGATCTTATAATATAGATTATTGGATCTTATAATATAGATTATTGGATCTTATTATAATATAGACTATTGGATCTTATTATAATATAGATTATTGGATCTTATAATATAGATTATTGGATCTTATAATATAGACTATTGGATCTTATTATAATATAGACTATTGGATCTTATTATAATATAGACTATTGGATTGGCTGTGGACACCATGCTTTGCGGCGTACAGCTACAACCCTTTACATTCTGAGTTTAAATCCTGCTAAGGTCAACTTTGCCTTTCATCCTTACAAGGGTCATTAAAATAAAGTACCAGTAATGAACAGGGGTCAATTTATTCGACTTTCTCCCTCCACACAAATTGTTGGCCTTGTGCCTAAATCAGAAACCATTGGCAGTATCGGTAGAGGGTCGGACGCCATGCTTTGATGCATAGAGTTACGGCCCTTGCCATTCTGAGTTCAAATCCCGCCGAGGTTAACTTTGCCTTTCATCCTTACTGGGTCGATAAAATAAAGTACCAGTAATGCACTGGGAAATTTGCTGGCCTTGTGCCTAAAGTAGAAACCATTATTTTATTTTGTTTTGGTACATTAAAAATATAAAATTTTTAAAACTGTGAAATTATAAATGGGATATAACAAAACTGTAGCATTGGCAGGTAACAGGTTATAGAAGAGATGTGATTGAAAAGGTTTAAAGCTTTTTTTTTTTTTATTTGTAGTCACAAATGAAGTAACATTGATGTATAAACCGACTGTTACATAATTATACATTCAATATATCATCATCATCATCGATTATTAACGTGAATCTTCCACGCTAGCATGGGTTAGATGAGCGTTATTTTAAGGCAAGTTGTGGTACTTTTACCTGACACAAACCCAAACTGCATTTCATCTAGATCAATTCGCTCTCTGATTAGTTGCGCTATAACCCTTTATCAGCCATAGGCACAAGAATGGGCCCAAACTGTGCCAACCTTTTCGTTGGCCATGTTGAGGCCCAAATCTTTGCCCAGTACACCGGCCCCGTGGCCGAACTGTACGGTTGTTACATCGACGACTGTATTGGAGCCACGACCCTCACCCGAGAACAGCTCGACTCCTCCTTTCTCTCCTTCTTCTGCTCCCTCCACCCCTCCCTCCACTTCACCACCTATCTCCACCACCCACGTCCATTTCTTAGACATCTCCGTCGCCATCTACCCCTCCCACCACTCCCTTGTCACCTCAGCCTTCTTCAAACCTACCGACTCTCACTCCTACCTCCACTTCACCTCCTCCCTCCCCACACGCACTAAACACTCTATTCCCTACTGCCAACTCCTCAGGATCCGCCGCCTCTGTAGCCGAGATGCCGACTTTGAGTCCCAAGCCCTTTCCCTAGTCAGCCATTTCATCCGGAGAGGTTCCCACCCCACACACACACTTCTCTTGTCCACATCGCCCTCGCTCGCGCCCGTGCTGTTCACCGCTCCACCACCCTCACCCCACGCCACCGCACACCCACCCACCGTCTCCCCTTCACCACCCCTCCACCGCACCATCCTCCGCCTCCAGTCCGACCCCTCCACCTCCCACATCTTCCCCCCCCCTCCCCCCCTTCAAACGCGCACGCAATCTCCGCACCCTCCTTGTCCACACCTCCCTACCCCCCCACCGGTTCCATTCCCTGCTCCAGGCCTCGTTGCCACACCTGCCCCCACATCACCAACACCACCACCTTCCATGGTCCCAATGGCCACTCTCTCTCTGTCCGGCACGCCTTCAGCTGCACCTCCTCCAACCTAGTCTATGGACTTCGCTGCACGGAGTGTAGCACAACCTACGTCGGACAGACTGGACGTCGCCTGCCGGACCGTTTCACCGAACACCTCCGGGATATTCGTCTCGGCAGGAGTTCCCCCATCGCCCGCCACTTTGGCTCCCCTGGACATTCCGCCCACCACCTCACAGTCTGTGGCCTGCTCCAATGCCACGGAACACCCGCCACTCTCCTCAGGGTCGAACAACGAACCATCTTCACCCTACAGACCCACACACTCCCCCGGCCTGAACTCCCCACCCCTATTCCTTTAGCCTTCGACCGCCCTGTTTTCCCCCACACACACATCCCCCACTAACAGACTCCTCCTTTTCACTGCCCCACCCCCTTGGCCCACCCTACAACTAACAATACTAGCATCCCCACCCCTTTCCCTATCACGCACACACCCACCTGTACATATATACACGCACTCACACTATCCACACACCCTACTACCGCCACTAAGCCTCACCCACACATCCACTCCAACCACCCCACAACTAATATCACTAACATCCCCCGACCCCACGCACACGAACACACACCTTCACACCCCCACCCACCCTCACCTACATACACCACCCACTTCACACACCCAACCACCACTAACCCCCACTTACATACCCGCATTCAACCCTTTCCCCACCACCAGTAATACTAACACCCACTAACACCCTCTCTACCACACACACACACACACACACACACACACACACACACACACACACACACACACACACACACACACACACACACACACACACACACACACACACAAGTGCACTACACTCCCTCCTCCGTTCCCAACACCTTTTCTCTCCCTCTCCCCACTCCACCTACATCCCTTCACACACACACATCCCCACTAAAACCTCCACTAATATACCCCCCCACATCACCACCTTCCCCTCCACCTTTCACACCTACCCACCCTGTCCACCACACCTCTGCACACCACACACAGACACACAGTACTCACCACACACTGACCATTTCTCCACCTGTCATTCTCCTCTACTGCTACCACTTCACCCTGCCTTGACCCTCTGACCAGTTCCTGTTGCAGTGCACACCCCACATCTCTCCACTTCCGACCACCACAACAACTAAATGGTCATCGTTCCAGCTATCCACTCCATAACATGAGAAATATCCAGCATCTCATTGCACACCCCACGGAACTACTTTAGGAACTTAACCACGGACATACTCACAATTTTTTTTCGAACCACGCCACCTACATCCACACCACGTATAAACACCAACACACACGTGCGTATCCCCACATACACACACACTCAGCCTCCGGAATCCACACGTCCCCCCTCCCCTTCCCCACCCATCTGACCCCTCCCCATCCACACGCACACACACACCGACCTACACATCTTTTCTTGAACATGGAACCTCATTCTTCCCCCAACTCTCACATTCACACACACACACACACAGACACACGTACACATACACAAAGACCACCTTCAGCCCTCCCCGCTCGGACCCACGTCTCCCTCTCCCTACTCCACCCGCCACCACCCCCTACACACCTCATACCCTTCCACCACTTGTTTATCTTTGTTTATTTTTATTTGTACCCCTTCCATTGTTTTTCCTCCCTTTTTTTTCTCCCCCTCTTTTTTCTAAATGTCTCTCCAACACTCCCCCACACACCCTCGGAACTCTCTTCCTACCCACTTTTCTCCTGATGAAGGGCTTACTCTCAAGAGCGTGAACCTAATAAACTTTTATTGGTACTGCCTCTCTGTTTTTGTTCCCGTCCAGGTTTTGACTATATATATATATATATATAGATATGTATGAATATATATATATATATATATATATACGTATGTCAGGTCACCAGTTGGTGCTACTGGTAACATGTATCCCAGTACAAGCTGACCCATGGTCGAGTTCTTGGCGACTAAACTGGCAACCCCACCAAGGTTTCTTGATGAGGAGGGTGACTTTGGACATCCTGCAGGACTAAAAACAAAACCTGTCAAAGGGCAAAGGAGCTCTTAAGAGTCAATGGCCATCCAAAATCACCAGGAGAGATGACCCCTTAGCCTTTGTCAAGGCAGAATTCTAGGAGAAGGAAAACTCTGATATAACACCTGCAACCCTGATGGTATCCAATGATGTTGACTTGTTCTTCTTTTTGGTAAATATCATCTTGGTTAAGAAAGTGGGACTGGCTTTGTGCAGTGCCTTTGCTCACTATAAAAGCTTCACGGCACAGGCATTGCTTTATATCTGGAGATCTCTCTGCACTTGTCATCACATGGTACCATGGGCCCAGCACTATGTGTCAATAATTGTCACAAGTGTAGTATTTGTACCAGAGTTTACAAGTCGCTGGTTGGACTAAAAAGTCACTCGTTCAGCGCATCGGTAGAAGTTCTCCTATATGGATATAAAGTAGTGGCCGTACTCGAAAACGAGTTGGCAGCCACCATATATACATATATATATGTATGTATGTATATATATATAGATATGTATGTATATGTATATATATATATACATATATATATCATCATCATCAGAATGGAGAATAAATGGGAGAAAGACAGTCTCCCCCACATCAACCCAATATAGGGACCAGCAGTGTTAGTCGAAGGTAGTATAATAAGTAAGGCAATCAAAGATATGAAGACGGGTAAGGCGGCTGGGCCTTCGGAAATAGTTGCTGAAATGCTGAAAGCTTCTGGAACGGTGGGACACACCATGGTCACCCGGATAGTAAACCAAGTCATACAGAATGGGGTTGTTCCGAAGGACTGGCGTAGCAGCATCATCATTAACTGCTACAAGGGTAAAGGAGATGCCCTAGATAAGAGTAACTATAGAGGCATTAAATTAATCGACCAGGTCATGAAGGTCACAGAAAAAGTAATAGCGCAACTAATCAGAGAGAGAATTGATCTAGATGAAATGCAGTTCGGCTTTGTGTCGGGCAAAAGTACCACAGACGCTCTTTTCATTGAGAGCTATACAAGCCATGTATAAAGAAACAGTCAGCAAGGTTAGAATTAACAATGAATATAGTGAAGAGTTTAGCGTAAAAGTTGGTGTTCATCAGGGCTCCGTTCTTAGCCCCCTACTATTTATTATTGCCCTTCAGGCTATAACAGTGGAGTTCAAGACCGGCTGCCCATGGGAACTCCTATACGCAGATGATCTAACGCTCATAGCTGAATCAATGGCCGAACTAGAGAAGAAATTCCAAACATGGAAGCATGGCCTAGAATCAAAAGGCCTTAAAATTAACCTGTCTCAGACTAAAGTTCTAGTTTGTAGGAAGGAAAATAGGGTGCCAGTCCAATCCGGGAAATGGCCATGCTCAGTGTGTAGGAAAGGAGTAGGTAGAAACTCCATTTTATGTCCCAAATGCAAAGTATGGGTGCATAAAAGATGTAGTGGGATCACAGGTAAGCTAACTAAGAACATAGATTTTATATGTGGCCGGTGCTCTGGTACAATAAGTAGCAGCAAGTGCCCACAGAATACTAGCTCTTTCCATTGCACAGATGGTTCTATAGAAATAGTGGACAGCTTCCGTTACCTGGGTGACAAAATCAGCAGTGGGGGAGGGTGCTCTGAAAGTACAGTAGCTAGAGTCAGAACTGGATGGAAAAAGTTCAGAGAGCTTATACCACTATTAGCCGCTAAAGGGTTCTCCCTAAAAATGAAAGGCAGGCTGTATGAGGCCTGCATACGAACAGCAATGTTGCATGGCAGTGAGACCTGGGCATTGTGTGCAGAGGATATATGCAGACTAGAGAGGAACAAAGCTTGCATGCTCCGCTGGATGTGTAATAGTAATATACGCGAACGGCAAAGCATAAACGAACTAAGGGAAAAATTAGAAATAAGAGGGATCAGATGTTGTTTACTCGAGAGAAGGCTACGTTGGTATGGTCACATGATGCGCATGAAAGACGACAGCTGTATAAAAAAGTGCAGGGCAATAAAAATAGACGGTAGCCACGGAGTAGGCAGACCCAGAAAAACCTGGGTCAAGCTGATAAATTCCGACCTCACACACTTACACCTCTCCAAGACAATGTCACTGGACCGAGACCTTTGGCGCTACACAGTAATAGTAGAAAGTGAAACCTACTACAGTCAGTAGGCACCTCTAACAAAATACACCCCACCCCATCCACACCACCCCTTTCAATGTAAAGTTATGTTGGTACCACAACATCCAGCCCGAAACAAATGAGGTTGTGTAGGTGTCACGAAAAAAAAACACACAGTCCACGCTGTAATGTGGCCGTGTAGGCAACACGGTAAAAAGCTCCCAGTTCCACACTGTAAATGTGGTTGGTGTTAGGAAGGGCATCCAGCCGTAGAAAACCCGCCAGAGAGTCCTATGCGAGCAAGACAACCACTCTTGCCTCAAGTGGGAAAACTCCCGTCCAAACCCATGCAAGCGTGGAATATGGACGTTAAACGATGATGATGATGATAGATATGTATGTATGTATATATATATATATATACATATATATATGTATGTATATAGGAACGAGTAGGACCCCGACGGCTGAGCTCAAGCCGTTTCGACGGCTAATAGCCGTCGAAACGGCTTGAGCTCAGCCGTCGGGGTCCTACTCGTTCCGATTACCCACTCTACTACCCTAAGTATTGAGTACTTTGGTGCATTATGGTCCACCTGGTTCCTTACCACATTTCCTCCATTATGTATGTATATATATATATAGATATGTATGTGTATATACGAACGGGGGGATCAAAAAGTTTGCGAAATTTCATCGTAGTAAGAAAAAATAGGTTAGAACAATATTAAACATGTCAGAACATTGTCACTGTTATTAGTCACTTGCAGTCATGCGTGGACTATTGTACAGTACAGTACTGACACTCTTTAAAAAACCTGTTTTTGGAACAATGGAAAATAGTTATTTTATGATAAGATCGAATATCGAGTTTCTGGTGAAACTCAAATGGAAAGGGACACAGATTATGGAGGCTTTAGTTAAAGTTTACGGTACTACTGCCCCAAAGAAAACTGCTGTCTACAAGTGGATTCAGCGATTCAAACAAGAGAGAGACGACCTTGAAGACGACCATCGCAGTGGAAGACCAGGAACATCAAAAAATGACCAAAATGTTGAGGCTGCTCAGACTTTAATTGAAGAAGATCGAAGAATAACAGTTAATCAGTTAGTCCCTAGACATTTCATATGGTTCGGCAAATTCAATTCTGCACGATAATTTGGGACTAAGTAAGCTTTCAATGCGATGGGTCCCAAAAGTGTTGCGCCCTGATCAGCTGATTCTTCGAAGTGATCTGTCTTTGGCGATATTAAACAAAATTGAAGTTGATGATGAGCATTTCCTGACCAGAATCATCACCGGAGATGAAACCTGGATCTACCAGTATGATCCTGAATCCAAACAGCAGTTAAAACAGGGGCTTCCACGTGGATCATCGGGGCCAATCAAGTTCAAATCTCAAAAGTCGGATCAAAAAGTGATGGCCACGATTTTCTGGGATTCAGATGGGGTGATACTAATAGATTATCTTGAAGGTCAAAGAACTGTGACAGAAGCTTACTATGCAAATGTTTTAAGGAAGCTGAAAGAGGCATTAGTCAAGAAACGAAAAGGGAAACTTCATGGTGGGATCTTGTTTCACCATGACAATGCACCAGCGCATTCTGCGCAGGTTGTAAAAGTTCTTCGAGAATTTCGATGGAAAGTGCTTCCTCACCCGCCTTATAGTCCAGATTTAGCCCCATCAGACTTTTTCCTCTTTCCAAAACTCAAAGAAATGCTAAAAGGAACCCGTTTTAGTGGTGTTGAAGAAGCTAAAAACACTGCCAATACATGGCTTCGAACAAGGCCTTCAACTTTCTTTAGAGACGGCTTACGAAGCTGGAAGCATCGCCTTGTGAAGTGTATTGACCTGGATGGCAACTATGTAGAAAAATAAATTGAAGGTAAATCATATTTTTTGAAAAATAGAATATTTTCTGAAAAATTTTGCGAACTTTTTGATCCCCCTCGTATATAGATTGAGGGACGTGTTGGCGCCACGGAAAAAAAGCACCCAGCACTCACTGTAAATGAGGTTGGTGTTAGGAAGGGCATTCAGCTGTAGAAATCAAGCCAGAATCAGTTCCTGTCCTAATCTTGCAAGCAGGGAAAAGCGGACATGAAAAATGATGATGATATATAGGTAACACATTAAAAAGCTCCCAGTCCACATTGTAAATGTGGTTGGTGTTAGGTGGTGAGTGTGTGTATATATTTTGTTTTGTATGTATATATGTGTTTGTATGTATGTATGTATATCTATATGTATGTGAGCATACCTGTGTATGTGTATATATATGTGTGTGTGTATGTATATTGTGTGTGCATATGTATGTATATATATGTGTGTGTATGTATATTGTGTGTGCATATGTATATATATATATGTGTGTGTGTATGTATGTGTATATGTGGTTGATGTGCTTATATATCTATGTAAGAGTGTATATGGATGTACGTATAGATGCGTGCATATAATTTTATGTGTGTGCGCATGTATATATATTTATGTGTGTATATATATTTTTTTTCCGTTATAAGATGTTATCTTATCTCAGCCTGACTTTCATTTCTAATAGATATCAATTTCAAAACTTATATCCAAAACATAAATATTTCATGTAAGGATCGTCTAGTTTCCTGAAACCTTTGGTAATGGAATAATTATATTGTTGTTTATTATGTAATTAAATAGCTCTGTACTATACATAGAGCACTCTTCTTTCCTTTATCTTTTCTACGGAAATACTTTATCATCATCATCATCGTTTAACGTCTATCTTCCACGCTAGCATGGGTTTGGACGGGAATTGTCCCACTTGAGGCAAGATTGGTTGTCTCGCTCGTATGGGACTGTCTGGCGGGTTTTCTACGGCTGGATGCCCTTCCTAACACCAATCACATTTACAGTGTGGAACTGGGAGGTTTTTACCGTGTTACCTACACGGCCACATTACAGCGTGGATTGTGTTTTTTGTCGTGACACCTACACGACCTCATTTGTTTTGGACTGGATGTTGTGGTACCAACATAACTTTACATTGAAAGGGGTGGTGTGGATGGGGTGGGGGTAGCGGGACGGGGTGTATTTTTGATATATATATATATATATGAGAGCGAAAGGGGAATCAGTCAGTGTTGCAGCATATGTACAAACTTTATTTGCATATTACAATTGTTTCGATATTAATCAAGATGATCGGGCTCGACTCTTCTTTGACATCTCATCAAATATATGAGTTTATATGTGCAAGGACAAATTGAGTACTTTGATCAGCATTGAGTACTTTGATCAGCATTGAGTACTTTGATCAGCATTGAGTACTTTGATCAGCATTGAGTACTTTGAACAGTGTGCTGCCTGTAACTGTAGTTACACACCTAACATATATATGTGTATATATATATATGTATATATAAGAATTAAAATACTAGAGTGTGTTGGAGTTAAACACCCTCTTCGTATTATGGAAATGACAGTAAAAGGTATAGCTCAATGTAATTAAACAGAGCCGAAGAATTATGAAAATAAACCAAAGAAGCCTTCAATACATCAAAAGTCTTTATTAGCCAACAATGTTTCGTCCTATTGAGGACTCATCAGGGCAATTAAAGCTATAAGAAGCACTATCGGCCAATACAAGCCAAAAATTTTCATATGCTTTAATGTATGTACACTCCATATTCTTCTGAGTTTTTGGCTTGTATTGGCCGATAGTGCTTCTTATAGCTTTACTTGCCCTGATGAGTCCTTAATAGGACGAAACATTGTTGGCTAATAAAGACTTTTGATGTATTGAAGGCTTCTTTGGTTTATTTTCATAATATATATATATATATATATATATATATATATATTCCTCTTATTAAGGCCTAAATAGTGAGTTTTGTTACTCCAGAGATTCATCAACATACTCACAGTCCACAGACAAGAGCAAATGTTCAGTTCTTGTCTGGTAACCCTGAGTATGTGAAACTCCAGAGCACTACTATCTTAAGAGTATACTGGTTGCAATTTATTGTGACACCACTATTATCTCCTTACACAATTTACTGGGTGCATTTTAATGTGGCACCAGCACTACATTTTAGGAGTATACTGGGTACCTTGTATTGTGTCATCAGCAATACATTTTACAAGGTGTACTTTGTTATCATGGCACAAGTACTACCACACTTTACAGAGTGTACTGGGTATAAGAGCAGAGGGGTTGGAAAAAAATCTGAAAAATTAATAAGCGGGGTGGGGGTGGGGGCGATTATTTGAGACCTGAAAGTACTTATGCCTTTAGCATTTAAACTGGCCGTATCCAGCTATAATTCTCTCAACTCTTTCTGTTCAAACCGGCCGTAACCAGTAGCTCACACTGATGTTAAGATATCGTTCTTAACCCTTTAGCATTTAAACCAGTCATATCCGGCTACAATTTTCTCACCCTTTCTATTCAAACTGGCTCTCACCCCTTTCTGTTCAAATGTAAATGCTAAAGGGTTAAAAAACACAAAGAAAACAGGAAAACAGCCACTTATGTTTTTATTGCAGGAGACTTCAATCACCCTGAGATTGAGTGGGAAACCTTTCGTTGGCCACCAAGTGCAAATGACTTCCTTGAGCTAGTGCTGGACTCGAATTGGTCCCAAGTAGTCACCTCCCCCACAAGAGGTGACAACACTTTGGACCTACTCTTCACCACTACTCCTGAAACGGTCATTAGTGTTACTGCTGAGGAACCTTTAGGTGACTATGATCATGCTATGATCATGGCCAATCTATCCCTCAAGGGCAGTAACAAAAACCACAACCATCTCCAAACTGCTCACTTTGACTGGAATAAAGCAGACTGGAACTGTTACTGCACCGAGTTGCAACATTCAAACTGGCTTGAGTTTTATGACTCTGGAGATGTCAACACTGTACTCCAGAACATCCTGAGCTCAATATGGACAGCATGTGCAGCATCGGTGCCACGTAAGCGGAAAAAACATCCCAAAAGTGCAATTTGGGAGACTGCAGCAGTCCGTCTTGCCAGAAACGAACGTCACAATGCTGAACGTGAGTACAAACTGCACAAATCGGACATTAATAGGAAGAGGCGAAATAGATCGTCCAACCACCTCAAACAGGTGACAAAAAAGGCAGTGCTTCAATTTGAGCAGCGCATAGCAACCAGTCCTGACAGTAAGGTGTTCTGGAAGTATGTTCACTCAAAGCAGAGGCCTCACTCTCCAGTTGGTCCTCTTCACAATCCCCACACAAGCCAGGTTACTGACGACCCCAAGGAATGTGTAGAGCTCATTGCTGAATGCTATGCAGGCATTTTCACTATTGAAGACCAGAGTGTACCATCTCCACCACCTATGACACCGGATTCTATTACAACCATGGAATTTACACCTGCAATGCTGCGATGTCACCTAAAAAATAAATGCAACCATGCCTCTCCTGGTCTTGATGGTGTTACGTACCTGCTTCTCAAACGTGGTGGGAACTTCCTTCTGCACCAGCTATCACACTTCTTCCAATTCTGTCTGAACAACGGTGCTACTCCAGAACAGTGGAAAACTGCCAGTGTCATTCCTCTGGTCAAAAAGGGTGACCGCACATCACCTGTGAACTATCGTCCAGTCAGTCTTACTAGTTGCATTGCCAAACTGATGGAATCCTGTGTCAGAGAAACACTTTGGAACTTCTGGAACTCTCAGTCTTATCCGGCCCTCGCAATTTGGATTTATCCCCAACTCCAGCTGCTGTGATCAACTTATCTTGAAGACATCACCCGGATCACTGATGGCGGTTCATGGGTGGATGTTGTTTACCTTGACTTTGCGAAAGCTTTCAATTCTGTGCCACACAAAAGGCTTATGGCAAAACTCTCTGCAATGGGTGTGAAGGATGATCTTTTTAACTGGTTGAAGTCCTTCATTCTCAGTCAAAGAGAGGTAGTCACGGTTCTGGGACAGCATTCCTCACCATATGAGATGTCATCTGGTGTATCACAGGGATCTGTTCTTGGCCCCCTTTTGTTTGTTGCATATATTAATGACATAGATGCCAACTTAAAGAAAGCCACAGTACTAAAGTACGCAGATGACATCAAGCTGTACCTTGAGATAAAAACTATAGATCTTGCTTGCAGTCTGACCTGGACACAATGCAACAATGGATCTCAGACTGGCAACTCAAGCTAGCTGTGGACAAGTGAACCACCGGAAGCACATCTCTAAAATTGTCAACAGGGCTGAGGGTGTCTTAGCATCACTCAGCAAGACCTTTGTCAGCCGCTCTCCAGATATCTATTTAAGGCTGTACATGGCTATGGTGCGGCCACACTTAGAATTTGCATCACCAGTCTGGAACCCCTATCTTGCTCAGAACATTGACCGCCTGGAAACTGTTCAGAGACGTGCAACCAAGCGAATACCCTCCATCAGGCATCTACCATACTCTGAGCGCCTTGCTTCCCTGGGCATGGATTCATTGAAGCTCCGACGCCTGGCAACTGACTTGGTAAACACCCACAAAATTGTTAACCATCTTGCCAACAACAACCCTGAGTACCCTTTTGATTTCCATGTGTCTAACACACGTGGACATGCCCACAAAGTCAGAAAAAAGCACAGTTCCCATGACTTTCGGAAACATTTTTTCATGCTCAGAGTTGCTGAAGCATGGAACAAACTACCTGCATCAGTTGTTAGCTGTCGAGACACTGCATCCTTTAAAACCTCCATGCTTCCTGAGATTCGCCAACACTACACCTAATATTCCCCCTCCATACACATACACACATGTATAGCATAACTCATACACTATTCACTTCCCTGACATTTGTATATTATTCTATGTACTATACATACACCTTTGACGAGTTGTAGTGCACCTGAGCACTGTACACAATAATTTCATTATTACCATATTTCTAATGAATAGAATAGGAATAGGAAGTCAATCAACAAGATCCCAGACCTCATTCACCTACTGAGTGAATGTGGACCCCTTCAAATCAGATCAAGGGAACAGTGATTCCTTGGTCTTTCCATTGCTGATATGAGCTACTGGTTGCAACTCCTGACAGAAGGGGAAATATGTCCTTGAGCAAGACACTTTATTTCATAACACATCACCTGGTTTGGGAATCGAATTTTCAACTTCATAATTCCAAATCCAATTCTCTTACCACTAAGCTATGCAGCTTCTTATGAAGAACACTGTATATGAAGACTGCAAATTGTCAGTCATTAGAATGTCAGAAAGAGTGTATTATGGTATTAGTTCCAGTTCTCTGCTATCTGAGTTCTAATCCTGCTGAGGTCAACCTTTTATTTTTTCAAGATCATCATCACCATCACCATCATTGTTTAACGTCCATCTTCCACGCTAGCATGAGTTGGATGGGTTTGTTCCACTTTAGGCAAGATTGGTCCTGTGTGGGTTGGTATCAAAATGGTTAATTAACCTCATGTTGGTTTACTCAATTATGATTCATTTTATCAAGAAGTGAAACACACACACACACACACATACACACACCACACAAACATTCACAGGCAGAATTAGTTCTGCTACACATATATTATATACATTATCCGGGAGCTTCCAACCGACATGGTTGCATTCTTTTAAGGGTATGTCAATATT
The DNA here is from genome assembly GCA_964016885.1 of Eledone cirrhosa. Lineage (NCBI taxonomy): Eukaryota > Metazoa > Mollusca > Cephalopoda > Octopoda > Eledonidae > Eledone > Eledone cirrhosa. The sequence continues at coordinate 100,956,168 of OZ024744.1, forward strand.
TGTTTATAAAACTGATCTATATTATATTTTATCTGATGAAAGCGCACCATAATTTGCTTTGGTGTCCTTGAAATATGTATAATGAAATAAATATGGTTTTATAAATATAGTTTCCATTTGTTAATATATTGTATTTTTACTCCAAAAATTTGTTGAGTGCTTTATATCAGTTATAAAAATATTTTGCTTGTTGTATCCCAACAAATTAAATATAACTTCTACATATATATATATATATATTATATACACATATATGAAAATTGTTGATATTAACTCAACGGTCGCCGGCCAACGCCTCACTCACTCAATAAATCTGCAAGTTGTACTTCAGAGTGGACACATTTTAGTTAATAGCATGTACGGAGGCTGTGCTTTGGTAGAGATACATTAGATATCTCTCTCCTGGACAGCTCCATTTCTGTGCAACATACTTCACAACTACAGATATTAAATCTGCAGTGTTCAGAAAATTATGTATTATTGGCAGATAATCATTACATAATCGCAGAAATTGCACGTCTTCAGCAGGTGGCCCGTGTCAATACTTCAGTCTATCTGCTGTGTGTGGCAGCGCTTACTGCTGCGATAATGAATCTATCAGTTCACGCTAAAAACTTACTCTTGACCTCTAATGAAAATAGAGGAAACCCTCTATATTAGATAAAAACACGTGATATGGTGGTTGAATTCAAATAGTGGAATTCCTGCCAAATGCATGGTCTCAAAGTCAACCTGACAAAGACTAAGGTCCACGTAAGTAGACAGGAAAACAGAACCCAGATCCCCTCAGGGAAATGGCCTTGCTCAGTATGCAGGAAAGGCGTAGGTAGAAATTTCATCCTCTGCCCCAAATGCAAACTATGGGTGCACAAGATATGTAGTGGGATCTCAGGAAGTCTAACTAAGAATGTAGGCTTTACATATAGCAGTTGCACCGGGAGCAAGCAGCAAATGGCCACAGGAAACAAGCACTACCAAATTCTGGGAGGGCTCTGTCGAAACAGTAGACAGCTTCTTCTATCTCGGTGACCGAATTAGCAGCGGAGGTGGGTGTTCTGAAAGTACAGTAACCAGGGTAAGAATGGGATGGAAGAAGTTCAGCGAGCTACTGCCACTGTTAGCTGCAAAAGGCTTTTCCCTCAAAATGTCAGGCAGACTGTATGATGTGTGCATATGAACAGCAATGCTACATGGTAGTGAGACATGGGCGCTGTGTGTAGAAGTCTTACGTAGATTAGAAAGAAGTGAAGCTTGCATGCTCTGATGGATGTGTAATAGTAATATATGCGAACGGCAAAGCATAAATGAATTGGGAGAGAGACTGAGCATAAGAGGAATCAAATGCTGTGTGCAGGAGAGGCAGTTGCGTTGGTATGAACATGTGATGCGTATGAAGGATGACAGCTGCTTAAAAAGGTGCAGAGCACTAGAAGTCAATGGAAACCGCGGAGTGGGGAGACCCAAGAAGACCTGGGATGAGGTGATAAAAACTGACCTTACCCAATTGCACTTCTCAAAGGCGATGACACACGACCTTGACCTCTGGTGTCACGCAGTAATACAGAAGACCCGACTTCGCACGGGTACAAGCCTAAGCTGAAGCATATAGACAATATGCCCCCACCCCCTCCAACTGCAAAGTGGTCATGTAGGTGTCATGACAAAAAGCACCCAGCCCACACTGTAAAGTGGTCGTGTAGGCGCCACGGAATAAAAGCACCCAGCACTCACTGTAAATGAGGTTGGTGTTAGGAAGGGCATCCAGCTGTAGAAATCAAGCCAGAATCAGTTCCGTATGAGCAAGACATGGTCACCTGACCTGGCATTGCCCACAACAGGACAACCTGTCTAACCCATGCTAGCGTGGAAGAATGGACGTAAAACGGTGATGATGATATATATATATATATATATATGTTGATAGTTTGCTTGAAGCATTATGGAATATGAAAATGAAAAGTGGGTATGTTTAAGAAGCCATACAATGCAGGAGTGTTAGAATAAATAAGGTAACAAGTCAGAAGGGAATTAAGATAGATGAGGTAGAAAGGAAAATAATAGAAAAGAGAGAATGACTGAAAGTTACTGTAGCAATTTATTAGTCCCCATTTACCATCCATTATCAAGGGGGGGGGGGGGGGGTCCAAATTAACCCAAATAAACCCATTTTAACCATTCAGCATTTAAACCAGCCGTATCCAGCCAGAATTCTCTCACCTCTTTTTGTTCAAACTGGCTGTAACTAGTTGCTCATACTGATGTTAAACTCTCAAAATAAATATCAAAATCTCATAGATACAATATTATGTGGGATAAAGTGTTTACTGTGAAAATATAATAGTAAATATAGAGTAATGTAAATGCTAAAGGGTTAAAGAGTTCATATTTAAATTGGAACCTACCAATATTATTTGATTTATTCTGAGTTCAAATCCCGCCGAGGTTAACTTTGCCTTTCATCCTTACGGGGTCGATAAAATAAAGTACCAGTAATGCACTGGGGAATTTGCTGGCCTTGTGCCAAAAGTAGAAACAATTATTTGATTAAAAACCCTTTGTGTTAAGTTATCTCAGAAATATCTAAACAATGAAATAATTAAAAGATGTGTGTGTCTCGTTCATTTTCTTCCCTTGCTCCTTTCTTCTTATCATTTCTGTGAGCCACCACACTTCTAGCCACTGATTTCTATCCTTTGAGGTAGATTTTACCTGATGCCATCATTGATGGCATTTTTCTGTTTTATCAGCTTTTCTTGCGTTGAGTTTTTCTAATTATTCTATGAATTCTAATACATTCGAGCTCCATCTCAGTCTTCAAGACAACTTTAATAGAAATAATTAATAACTTGAGAAAATCTTTCCAAATTATTCATTAAATTATTTAAATACAGTGTATTATTTCATTATAAATACAATCACAAAATGATTTGTTTAAATCTTCTATGTTAGGAGTCTGTTAATCATTCATTAGCCTTTTTGAATAATTTATTGATTGTCTTAATTATTTCATTAGTCCCTTTAAATCATTCATTAGTCTTTAACCCTTTAACATTTACATTACTCTATATTTACTGTTATATTTTCACAGTAAAGGCTTTATCTTACATAATACCTCGCATAACATTGAATCTATAATAAGTATGAGACATAAGTATGAGAAGGCAATTACAGCCAGTTTGGACAGAAAAAGGCGAGAGAACTCTGGCCGGATATGGCCGGTTTAAATGCTAAAGGGTTAATAATCATTCATTAGTCTTATTAGGCTGTCAACAAAGAGGACATGTAAGGACTCTGGTTTATTTGTTGGTCCACATCTCATTATACTGGCTCTGCCTGCCCTGCTGTAAGTAGGTGGGTGAGTGTTTACTTACATAAGTGGTGGTGGGAGCACTTTAAAAATGTTGAGTGTTTTGTAAGATTGCAGTTTTGCGTTGATTGAACTACTGTTGTTGATATAGATTGACAGGATAGATAGAGTTTGCCAGACCTGTCTTCTGTGGCATCTTCTCATCTATTGGCATAGAAAATAATTAATGGTAGATGATCTGGTATATTTGTAGGTACTTACATTTGATGCTGTCCCATGATGTATTTCAGAATGACCAACATTTGACAAGATTTCTCTCAGAGGTTGAGGTAAGATATGAAGTTTCATCATCATCATCATCATTTTACATCCGCTTTTCCCTGCTTGCAAGTTTGTTTTGAGTTTTGAAATAATTTACTTGTCTCCTAGAAGAGATTGAAACCTTAACCCCGCATCCATACATTCAGAATGTATAGATACATCCTAACTACCCATTATGACCGACTACAAGTGAAGGCACATGGCATAGTGGTTAGGGTGTTGGACTAACAATCATAAAGTCATACGTTTGATTCCTGCACCAGGTGGTGTGTTGTGTTCATGAGCCAAATATTTTATTTTACATTGGTCCTTTTGCCAGGAGTTGTGACTGGCAGATAGTATCAACAATGGAAAGACCAATGGAAACATTGCTTCCTTTGTTTGATCTGATGATCAGCTCTCTTCCTTATATATATGTAATTATATTGTGTTGTTTATTATGTAATTAAATAGCTCTGTACTATATATAGAGCACTCTTTTTTCCTTTAGTTTTTCTACGGAAATACTTAACACACACACACATATATATATATATTTAGTAGGCACCTCTTAGCCACTACACGCCTACCCACCCACCCCTGTCCACATCAGCCCATACTGTAAAGTAGTCATGTAGGTGTCACAACAAAAAGCACCCAGTCCACAGTGTAAAGTGGCCATGTCGGTGTCACAACAAAAAGCACCCAGTCCACAGTGTAAAGTGGCCATGTCGGTGTCACAACAAAAAGCACCCAGTCCACAGTGTAAAGTGGCCATGTCGGTGTCACAACAAAAAGCATCCAGTCCACAGTGTAAAGTGGTCATGTAGGGGTCACGACAAAAACAACTGTAAATGTGGTTGGTGTTAGGAAGGGCATCCATCTGTAGAAACCAAACCAGAAACAGTTATATGAGCAAGACACGGACACTTAACCCAACTTGCCTCAAATGGGACAACCCGTCTAACCCATGCTAGTATGGAATATGAACATTAAACGACGAAGATAATTATATATTATCAGGAGAGATTATAGAGATGCTGGAACAAAAGAAAATTGATATGTGTTGTGTACAAGAAACTAGATGGAGAAGAACACCAGGTAGACTCCTTGTGGGCAAAAAACGATGCTACAAATTTTTCTGGTTGGGCAATTCAATGGGCTGGGTGGAGAAGGTATTATGTCAGCAGAGAAATAGGTAGATAAGGTAATTGTTGTCAACAGAATCATTAAACTTAGACTTCTACTAAATAGAACAACCATGACAATTATATTTGCTTATGCACCTCAATCTGAACTATTAAAGGAACTAAAAGACAGGTTTTATGAATCCCTAATGCAAATTACTTCCCTAATGGGTGACATTGCTTTCATAATCATTGCAGGTGACTTTAATAGGCATGTTGGGCAACACTGTGATGGCTTCTATAGAGTCCACAGAAGTTTCAGGTTTGGCACAAGAAATGAGGAAGGTTTCAGGCTCTTAGAATTCTGTGATGCCAATGATCTCACCATCTGTAATATAAACTTCAGTAAACCAGACACCCACCTGATCGCCTATAGATCAGGTGAGGAAGCTAGCCAAATAGATTTTATTTTCACCAGAAGATGAGACAGAGTGACGGTTATAAACACAAAATCCATCCCTGGCAAGGAATGCACCTCTCAGCATAATCTAGTAGTTAGCAGCCTTATAGCTAGAGCTAGACAAACTCAGAGACAGAGTGCATCCTGGAGGAGAAAGATTTGGAAGTTGAAGGGGCCCACAGACAGTACCAAATTTAGAGGTATTTTATTTGACCCTTACGACAGTAAGTATGAATAAATAGAGACATACAATATAGTGGAGCTGGGAGTTCCTGAAAGATAATCTGCCGAAGGTGACAAATGAGATTTGTGTCTTGAGAAGGGCTCCAGAGAGAAGGAGAGCAACTTAGTGGTGGAATAAAAGGGTGGATGAGACAATTAAGGCCAAGAGACAGGCATCGAAAGAATGGCAATATGGGGGAAGCTGGGTACACTGTCAGGAAGCTAGGTGACAAGTATGTATTGCAAGGAAACAGAAAATAACAAATTTAATCACGTTTTGTAATGATGTTGGGGACAAGTGTGTCCGAGATGATAATGGCATACTTCCCTCACTTCTATGCCAATGATCTAACCCTCATAGCTGAATCTATGGTAGAATCAGAGAAGAAATTCCAAATCTGAAAGCATAGCTTGGAAGCAAAAGGTCTTAAAGTCAACATGGCAAACACAAAAGTCCTAGTGAATAGAAAGAAAAATAGGGTCCAGATCCCTTCAGGGAAATGGCCTTGCCCAATATACAGAAAAGGATTGAGTACACAAGAGATATAACAGGATCTTTGGCAGGCTAGCAAAGAACATGTTTTATATGTTGTTGATCCACAGAAGCAGTAAAGTAAGCAGCAAGAACTCACAAGAAACAATGTCCTTTAACTGCAGTGGTGTAGACGTGTGATATGTATGGAGGATGACAGTTATATAAGGTGCAGGTGTTTAAAGTTGATGGAAGCTATGGAAGCTATGGAAGAGGAAGACCTAGGAAAGCTTGGGATGAAGTGATAAGAGCTGACCTTGCATGATTAAACCTGTCAAAGATAATGACACAGGATTGGGACCTCTGATGTTATGTTGTACTGCAGAAGATCTGCCTTTCCATGTGTACATGATGAAACAAACATGTAGAGGACACTAGTCTGCACCAATCTTCTTTCTACACCTCCCCCATTTACCCTTCCCATTTACCCTCACCTGCTAAATATCCTAAGCACTTCTTCCATGTAGAAGTTCCTTACTTGATGCCCTTCCTCCTCCAACCCTCACTTATCACCCCTAATACACCTCTCTTGTCCAACCCATGTTTACAAGCATGAAAACTGGACACATTCTACATCTTGTATGCCACAATGCTGTTGCCACAACAAAAAAAAGCACTCAATCCATCCTATATGCAGATCTGTTGCTACAACAACAAAAGCACCCAGTATGCTCTATTAGATGATTGTTTCAGTTCCACAATAAAATAAGCACCCAGTCCACACTGTAACATGGTTGTGCTGGTGACACCACAAAAGTGCCCAGTCCATTCTGTAACATGGTCATGCTAGTAACACAATGAAAAAGCACCCAGTGTGCTCTATTAGATGATTGTTTCGGTTCCACAGTAAAAAAAAGCACCCAGTCCACACTGTAACATGGTTGTGCTGGTGACACCACAAAAGTGCCCAGCACATCCTGTAACATGGTTTGGCATTTGGAAAGGCATCCAGCTGTAGAAATCAAGCTAAAATACAGCTCTGTATGCACAAGTTATGGTCACCTGATCTGACTTATTTCATAATGACAAGTCATCTAATCCATCCAAGTGTGGAAAAATAGACAGTAAGTAGTGAGGATGATGATGATGATGATATATATATATTGAGTGAAGGTGTGTGGCTGAGTGGTTAAAGAATTGGATTCGTAATTGTGAGGTTGTGATTTCGAATTCCGGACCAGGTGATGTGTTATGTCCTTGAGCAAGACACTTTATTTCACGTTACTCCTACCTGGATTTGCAACTGATAGATAATATTAGGAATTGGAAAGACCTTCGGAAACATTGTTTCCTCGGTCCGAGGAAGCGAATGAAGTCTTGGATCTTGTCAATTGACTTTTGATATATATATATATGTGTGTATATGTATCATCATCATCATCATTTCATTTTACGTCCACTTTTCCCTGCTTGCAAGGGTGGGACGGGAACTGATTCTGGCTTGATTTCTACAGCTGGATGCCCTTCCTAACACCAACCTCATTTACAGTGAGTGCTGGGTGCTTTTTGCCGTGGCTCCTACACGTCCACTTTGCAGTGGAATGATAGGGACCCCAGTCCCTATCATCTCATTTCTACAGCTGAGTAAACCGGAGCAATGTGAAATAAAGTGTCTTGCTCAAGGAAACAACACATCACACGGTCTGAGAATTGAACTCATCACCTTTCGATTGCAAGGCCCATTCTCTAACCACTAAGCCATGTACCTCCATCATCTATATATATATATATATATATATATATATATATATATATATATTATATATTTATATATATATCATCATCATCTTCGTTTAACGTCCATTTTCCATGCTAGCATGGGTTAGACTGGAATTGTCCCACTTGAGGCAAGATTGATCGGGTGACTGTCTCGCTTGTATAGGACTGTATCTGACAGGTTTTCTATGGCTGGATGCCCTTCCTAACACAACCACATTTACAGTGTGGACTGGGAGCCTTTTTACTGTGTCTCCTACATCACCACTTTACAGAGTGGACTGGGAGTGTTTTTTGTTGTGACACCTACACAACCTCTTTAGTTTGGACTGGATGTTGTGGTACCAACATAACTTTACAGAGAAATGGTGGTGTTAGTGAAAGTGGGAGGATGGAGTAGGGGTAGTGGGTTGGGGTGTATATTTAGTTTGGAGGGGGCCTACTGACTGTAGGTTAATATTATATATAGGGAAGGCGGGTGTTCGGTATTACTGTGTAGCGCCAAAGGTCTCGATCCAGTGACATTGTCTTGGAGAGGTCTAAGTGTGCAAGGTCGGATTTTATCATGTCGTCCCAGGTTGTTCTGGGTCTACCTACTCCGTAGCTTCCATCAATTTTGATCACCCTGCACTTTTTATACAGCTGTCGTCTTTCATGCGCATCACGTGACCATACCAACGTAATCTTCTCTCAAGTAAACAGCATCTGATCCCTCTTATTCCTAATTTCTCACTTAATTTGTTTATATTTTGCCATTCATGTATATTACTATTACACACCCAAAGGAGCATACATGCTTCGTTCCTTTCCAATCTGCGCAGGTCCTCTGCACACAATGCCCATGTCTCACTGCCATATATATATATATATATATATTGGAGGCACATGGCTTAGTGGTTAGAGCATTGGCCTTGCAATCGAAAGGTTGTGAGTTCAATTCTCAGACCGGGTGATGTGTTGTGTCCTTGAGCAAGTCACTTTATTTCAAATTGCTCCAATTTACTCAGCTGTAGAAATGAGATGATAGGGACTGGGGTCCCTATCATTCTACTGCAAAGTGTTCGTAGAGGTGCCACGGCAAAAAAGCACCCAGCACTCACTGTAAATGAGGTTGGTGTTAGGAAGGGCATCCAGCTGTAGAAATCAAGCCAGAATCAGTTCCCGTCCCACCCTTGCAAGCAGGGAAAAGCGGACATGAAAAATGATGATGATATAAATTTCCAGTTGGTTGGTTTCATAACTGGAAGGTTGTTTATATATATGGTAGCTATATTGTCAACATGTGGTGGTATATATGGTAGTTATATTGTCAACATGTGGTGGTATATATGGTAGTTATATTGTCAACATATGGTGGTATATATGGTAGTTATATTGTCAACATGTGGTGTATATGGTAGTTATATTGTCAACATGTGATCATCATCATCATCATCATCATCATCGTTTAACGTCCGTGTTCCATGCTTGCATGGGTTTGGACGGGGGTTTTCCCACTTGAGGCAAGAGTGATTGTCTTGCTTGTATAGGACTGTCTGGCGGGTTTTCTACAGCTGGATGCCCTTCCTAACACCAACCACATTTACAGTGTGGGTCTTGGAGGTTTTTACCGTGTTGCCTACATGGCCACATTACAGCGTGGACTGTCTGGCGGGTTTTCTACAGCTGGATGCCCTTCCTAACACCAACCACATTTACAGTGTGGGGCTGGGAGGTTTTTACCGTGTTGCCTACACGGCCACATTACAGCGTGGACTGTCTGGCGGGTTTTCTACAGCTGGATGCCCTTCCTAACAGCAACCACATTTACAGTGTGGGGCTGGGAGGTTTTTACCGTGTTGCCTACACGGCCACATTACAGCGTGGACTGTGTGTTTTTTTTTGTCGTGACACCTACACGATCTCATTTGTTTCGGCCTGGATGTTGTGGCAATTATATTGTCAACATGTGGTGGTATATATGGTAGTAATATTGTCAACATGTGGTGTATATGGTAGTAATATTGTCATGTGGTGTATATGGTAGTTATATTGTGAACATGTGGTGATATATATGGTTGTTATATTGTCAACGTGGTATATATGGTAGTTATATTGTCAACATGTGGTGGTATATATGGTAGTAATATTGTCAACATGTGGTGGTATATATGGTAGTTATATTGTCAACATAGTGGTATATATGGTAGTTATATTGTCAACATGTGGTGTATATGGTAGTTATATTGCCAACATGTGGTATATATGACAGTTATATTGTCAACGTGTGGTATATATGGTAGTTATATTGTCACATGTGGTGGTATATATGGTAGTTATATTTACATGTGGTGGTATATATGGTAGTTATATTGTCAACATGTGGTGTATATGGTAGTTATATTTTCACATGTGGTGGTATATATGGTAGTTATATTGTCAACATGTGGTATATATGGTAGTTATATTGTCACATGTGGTGGTTTATAGGGTAGTTATATTAACATGTGGTGGTGTATATGGTAGTTATGTTGTCAACATATGGTGGTATATATGGTAGTTATATTGTCAACATGTCGTATATATGGTTGTTATATTGTCAACATGTGGTGTATATGGTAGTTATATTGTCAACATGTGGTATATGTGGTAGTTATATTGTCAACATGTGGGGGTATATGTGGTATATATGGTAGTTATATTGTCAACATGATTTATAATATAGTTAGCAAAACATAAATGAACTAAGTGAGAAATTAGGAATAAGAGGGATCAGATGTTGTTTACTCGAGAGAAGACTATGTTGGTATGGTCACGTGATGCGCATGAAAGACGACAGATGTATAAAAAAAAGTGCAGGGCGATCAAAATAGACGGTAGCTACGGAGTTGGCAGACCCAGAAAAACCTGGGACGAGCTGATAAATTCCGACCTCACACACTTACACCTCTCCAAGACAATGTCACTGGACCGAGATCTTTGGCGGTACTCAGTAATAGAGAAGACCCGCCTTGCCTAAGTACAAAGCGAAACCTACAGTCAGTAGGCACCTCTTAACCAAATATACGCCCCCTCCCACTACCCCAACTCCCCCACTCTCAGCAACACCACCCCTTTCGATGTAAAGTTATGTTGGTACCACAGCATCCAGTCCTAAATAAATGAGGTCATGTAGGTGTCACAACAAAAAAAACACACGGTCCATGCAGTAATGTGGCCATGTAGGTAACACGGTAAAAACCTCCCAGTTCCACACTGTAAACGTGGTTGGTGTTAGGAAGGGCATCCAGCCGTAGAAAACCTGCCAGACAGTCCCATACGAGCAAGACAACCAATCTTGCCTCAAGTGGGACAAACCCGTCTAAACCCATGCAAGCCTGGAAGATAGACGTTAAACGATGATGATGATAATGATGATGATGTTAGTTATATTGTCAATATGGTGGTGATAGTAAACACAGTAGCAATACATACAACTCTAGAAGAATGTCGTTGTAGTTTGACTGTGTAACATTGTGTAGTCTTTCTATTTTATTTCTTCAGGCTATGGTTTTCTGTATATTTCAGTAACTTTATCTAACCCTTTTAATACCAAACTGCCTAAAACTGGCTCTGTTTCTGTGATTTAACCCCTTCATGACCACATTTCTAATAAAATACACTCTATTTCAATTAGTTAAAGAAGAATTTTGAGAGATTATTGAAATTATTAATTGTTTCATTACTAAGATAGTAACTTAATGTATGGTTCTTATATAAAATTATAGTGGAAGATTTTAATTTAAATTGGAAACCTTTAAAATGAGTGATTTTATTTCATACAATCAGAGCCTGTTTTGGTCGGTTTGGCAACAAAAGGGTTTAAATAATACTACTGATTTGAAAGTGTTTATACTTATATTAAAACTTTGCATCACTTGAGGCAAGATTGGTCGTCTCACTCGTATAGGACTGTCTGGCAGGTTTTCTATGGCTGGATGTCCTTCCTAACACCAATCACGTTTACAGCGAGGACTGGGAACTTTTTACCGTGTTACATACACAGCCACATTACAGCGTGGACTGTGTGTTTTTTGTCATGAAACACGAATATTGTATATTTTATTAAATTCTTTCAAATGTTTGATGATTTTAAAAATAAACTGAAACACATAAGCAGTGTACTTCATTAGAAATATTGTAATAAAATGGTTAATTGATAAAGTTTTTAATTAATTTCTAGGCACCAACTCGAGCAAAACTTCGAAAAGGAATAATTGACAAACTCTCAAACGCTGTTGATGAAGCACGAAAGGGAAACCATAAGGTAATTTCCCGATCTGTTATACTTATAGAAACATAATCACCATCATCATCATCACATATCATCACCATCATCATCATCACATATCATCACCATCACCGTCATCGCATACCATCACCGTCATCACATACCATCACCGTCATCACATACCATCACCGTCATCACATACCATCACCATCATCATCATCACATATCTTCACTGTCATCGCATATCTTCACCGTCATCGCATACCATCACCGTCATCACATACCATCACCGTCATCGCATACCATCACCATCATCACATATCATCACCATCACCGTCATCACATATCATCACCATCATCACATACCATCACCATCATCACATATTATCACCATCACCGTCATCACATACCATCACCGTCATCACAAACCATCACCGTCATCACATACCATCACCGGCATCACATACCATCACCGGCATCACATACCATCACCGTCATCACATACCATCACCGTCATCACATACCATCACCGTCATCACAAACCATCACCATCATCACATACCATCACCATCATCACATACCATCACCGTCATCGCATACCATCATCACATACCATCACCGTCATCACATACCATCATCACAAACCATCATCACATACCATCACCGTCATCACATACCATCACCGTCATACCATCACCATCATCACATACCATCACCGTCATACCATCACCATCATCACATACCATCATCACATACCATCACATACCATCATCACATACCATCACATACCATCACCATCATCACAAACCATCACCGTCATCACAAACCATCACCGTCATCACAAACCATCACCGTCATCACAAACCATCACCATCATCACAAACCATCACCGTCATCACATACCATCACCGTCATCACATACCATCACCGTCATCACAAACCATCACATACCATCACCGTCATCACATACCATCACCGTCATCACATACCATCACCGTCATCACATACCATCACCGTCATCACATACCATCACCGTCATCACAAACCATCACCGTCATCACAAACCATCACCGTCATCACATACCATCACCGTCATCACAAACCATCACCGTCATCACAAACCATCACCGTCATCACATACCATCACCGTCATTACATACCATCACCGTCGTCACATACCATCACCGTCATCACATACCATCACCGTCATCACATACCATCACCGTCATCACAAACCATCATCACATACCACCACCGTCATCACATACCGTCATCACATACCATCACCGTCATCACAAACCATCACATACCATCACCGTCATCACATACCGTCATCACATACCATCACCGTCATCACATACCATCACCTTCATCACATACCATCACCGTCATCACATACCACCACCGTCATCGCATACCACCACCGTCATCGCATGCCACCACCGTCATCGCATGCCACCACCGTCATCGCATGCCACCACCGTCATCGCATGTCATCGCATACCATCACCATCATCATCATTGTTTTTACATCCATTTTTCCATATTCACATGGGTTGGATGAGTTCTTTCAGTGATTTGAGATCAGCTCTCACAACCTCTGCCTAGGTCTTTATTGGTCTACCTCTACTGCAGCTTCCTTCTACAGACAAGATATTTATAGAAACATCATCATCATCATCATTGTTTTTACATCCATTTTTCCATGCCCACAGGGGTTGGACAGGTCCTTTTCAACGCAACATCTCTCCACTTGTTGCGTTCCTTTGTCATCTTCTCTGTGAATCTTAGTGATTTGACATCAGCTCACACCACCTCTGCCCAGGTCATCCTTGGTCTACCTCTATCCAGGACATCCTTGGTCTACCTCTACTGCAGCTTCCTTCCACTGGCATTTCCTGATATCTCAGTGATTTGACATCAGCTCTCACCACCTCTACCCAGGTCATCCTTGGTCTACCTCTACTGCAGCTTCCTTCCACTGGCATTTCCTGATATCTCAGTGATTTGACATCAGCTCTCACCATCTCTACTCAGGTCATCCTTGGTCTACCTCTACTGCAACTTCCTTCCACTGGCATTTCCTGGTATCTGTGATTTGACATCAGCTCTCACAACCTCTACCCAGGTCATCCTTGGTCTACCTCTACTGCAGCTTCCTTCCACTGGCATTTCCTGATATCTCTGTGATTTGACATCAGCTCTCACAACCTCTACCCAGGTCATCCTTGGTCTACCTCTACTGCAGCTTCCTTCCATTGCCATTTCCTCTGCCCAGGTCATCCTTGGTCTACCTCTACTGCAGCTTCCTTCTACAGACAAGTAGATAATTACCAGATCTGTTATATTTATAGAAACCATAAGGTCTATTAAGATCTATTATTTTATGGAAAATTTATTTTGACAAAGTTCACTTTGAATGGTTAATTTACATCACTGAAGGTTTCACTGGAAAACTGATTTAAAAAAAAAAAAATTTTTATGCTTGAAATTTTATGTTGTCTATAGCAACTGCGCTATTTCTACGATGTGTATGTAGTTATATCCCTCCTCCCCTCCTCATCATCACCATCATCACCATCATCACCATCATCACCATCATCATCATCACCATCATCACCATCATCTTCATCATCACCATCATCTTCATCATCACCATCATCTTCATCATCTTCATCATCACCATCATCACCATCATCACCATCATCACCATCACCATCATCACCATCACCATCACCATCTTCATCTTCATCATCATCACCAACATCACCATCATCATCATGAGCATGACATGGTCACCTGACCTTAGCATTGTTCACAAGAGGATAACTCGTCTAACCCATGCCAGCATGGAATAATGGACATTAAACCGTGATGATGATCATCATCATGATGATCATCATCATGATTGTCACCTCAATATCACCACCACCACTGCCACCATCACTACCACCACCATCACCACCACCACTGCCACCATCACCCCCCCCCCCCCCCCCCCCCCACGACCACTACCACCACCATCACTACCACCACCACCATCACTACCACCACTGCCACCAATCACTACCACCACCATCACCACCACCACTGCCACCATCACTACCCCCCCCACCATCACCCCTACCCCCACCATCATTACCCCCCCATCACCACCACCACTGCCACCATCACTACCACCACCATCACCACCATCACCACCACCACCACCATCACTACCACCACCATCACCACCACCACTGCCACCATCACTACCACCACTGCCACCACCACTGCTACCATCACCACCACCACTGCCACCATCACTACCACCACCACCACCACCATCACCACCATCACCCCCCCAATCACTACCCCCCATCACCACCACCACTGCCACCATCACTACCACCACCATCACTACCACCACCATCACCACCACCGCCACCATCACTACCACCACCGCCACCATCACTACCACCACTGCCACCATCACTACCACCACCATCACCACCACCACTGCCACCATCACTACCATCACCACCACCACCCCACCATCACCACCACCACTGCCACCACCACCACCCCCACCATCACCACCACCACTGCCACCATCACTACCACCACCATCACCACCACCATCACTACCACCACCACCACCACCACCACCACCACCACCGCCGCCGCCATCACCACCACCATCACTACCACCACCGCCGCCACCGCCACCGCCATCGCCACCGCCACCACCACCACCACCACCGCCGCCGCCATCACTACCACCACCACCACCGCCACCATCACCACCACCACCGCCACCATCACCACCACCACCACCACCATCACTACCACCACCGCCACCATCACCACCGACGCCATCACCACCACCATCACCACCATCACCACCACCACCACCACCGCCGCCGCCATCACTACCACCACCACCACCGCCACCATCACCACCACCACCACTACCACCACCGCCACCATCACCACCGACACCATCACCACCACCATCACCACCATCACCACCATCACTACCACCACCATCACCACTACCACCACCATCACCACCACCACCACCACCACCACCACCATCACTACCACCACCATCACCACCGACACCATCACCACCACCACCATCATCACCACCACCACCACCACCATCACTACCACCACCATCACCACCGACACCATCACCACCACCACCATCATCACCACCACCATCACCACCATCACTACCACCACCATCACCACCGACACCATCACCACCACCACCATCATCACCACCACCACCACCACCATCACTACCACCACCATCACCACCGACACCATCACCACCACCACCATCATCACCACCACCACCACCACCATCACTACCACCACCATCACCACCGACACCATCACCACCACCACCATCATCACCACCACCATCACCACCATCACTACCACCACCATCACCACCGACACCATCACCACCACCACCATCATCACCACCACCACCACCACCATCACTACCACCACCATCACCACCGACACCATCACCACCACCACCATCATCACCACCACCATCACCACCATCACTACCACCACCATCACCACCGACACCATCACCACCACCACCATCATCACCACCACCATCACCACCATCACTACCACCACTGCCACAATCGTTGTTATCATCTTGTCATCCTTTCTGTGGTTGTCAAATTAAATTATCAGACAGTTCCTATGTTTGATATAATTGACTTCCCACCTTTTGTGCCAGATTTAGAAATCCCTATTATTTCAAATTGTGGATCAGGCAGTAATCGGTAGAGCACCAGGCACCCTGTTTTGTGGCATATAGTTACGGCCCTTTACATTCTGAGTTCAAATCCCGCTGAGGTTAACTGCGCCTTTCATCCTTTCAGAGTCGATAAAATAGAGTACCAGTAATACGCTGAGGTCGATTTAAGCCTTCAGCATTTAAACCGGCCGTATCCGGCCAGAATTCTCTCACCTCTTTCTGTTCAAACCGTCCGTAACCAGCTGCTCATACCGATGTTAAGGTATTGTTCTCAAAATAAGTAATATCAAAATCTCGTAGATTTGATATTATGTGAAAATACAATAGTATATATATATATATATAGAATAATTGTTTCTACTTTAGGCACAAGGCCAGCAATTACCCAGTGAATTACTGGTACTTTATTTTATCGACCCCGTAAGGATGAAAGGCAAAGTCAACCTCGGCGGGATTTGAACTCAGATCGTAAAGGGACGTAACTATGCTGGAAAGCATGGCGTCCGACACTCTACCGATACTGCCAATCCACCGCCCTTTATATATATATAGAATAATGTAATTGCTAAAGGTTGTACCACACCACAATGAATCACTGATCAATTTAGACGACGACACGAACAAGCAAACATCAAATTATTCCATCTGCTACAAATCCTCCCTTACATTTAGGTAGCAATATAGAGTCACCTATTTAGCTTTGAATTGTAAACATTTTATACAAATGAAGTCATCATTATTATCATTGTCATCGTTGTATTCATGTCTGTTTTTCCATGCTGGCATGGATTGGATGGTATATTTTGAAGCAGTGTGTATTCTCTTCTTGATGTCAACCCTTTTTGCTGTATCTTACAATATGCAAAGATACAGTCAACTTATTCTAAAAGCTAGGATACACACTGTACCTCTGAGTGGAATGCAGTGCCATTGTCCATCAGCAGGTCATCCTCGGAGACCCACTCCAGGAAAATCTCATTTAACATTTGTGTAATTTCATCTGAAGTCCTTGTCTTTATTTCCTTCCATATTACCATCCACCCAGGTCCACAGTCAACCATCATGGAATACGTCCCCTACCAGTAGTGCATCATATACACTGCTAATCATTTCCAGTTGTGTTCCACTGGAATGTTTCTTGTGCAGTCGTCACCCAGAGTTGAGTGAATGGACTGATGACACCTGTCACAACTCCTGACCTCAATCTTGTAACATCAGAGTCATCTTTCCTGGCTAGGAACAGGGTCCTAGCCACTCCCATATGCTGCACGGTATGCAGTCTCAGCTGTCATACTGCAGTTATCTCCCTGCATCAAATCCTCTGGACTTCCAACCAGGGTTTCTTCACCCTTGATTAGAATGTCTCCCTTATTCTTTTCCAAGGGCACAAAGACCACACTAGCTCTCCCAGAATTCCAGGCAGCCCTTTATTAACATCCCTGCCCCCCCCCCTTTCATTCATATATTCCTCTTGTTGGTGATCACTGATCCCACCTAAATAAGTACAGTGGCCATATCAGTACAAATCTCAATAGTATTCAGGATCTACTGCATCATAACCACCACATGTTGTCTCATTCTGCCCCAACCACACGCCCACCCACCAGCTCACTCCATCAACTCACTCCATCAACTCGGATCTTGACGTGGCTACATGCTGTTCGGAGCCACCCCACAATTGGATAGTGACCAACCAGTCTACAACACACACATCAAGAACAGTTTTCATGTGTTCATGCTGGTACCCAGTTACGGGATTTCATTCCCTCTCCGAAATACCAACATATCTGTCTTGTCCCTTCAC
Organism: Eledone cirrhosa; assembly: GCA_964016885.1. Classification (NCBI taxonomy): domain Eukaryota; kingdom Metazoa; phylum Mollusca; class Cephalopoda; order Octopoda; family Eledonidae; genus Eledone; species Eledone cirrhosa. The sequence continues at coordinate 100,974,653 of OZ024744.1, forward strand.
AGCTTGAGCCCCAGTACAGTCCCTTTTTCCATCATTTTCAGTAGTTTTGTGGTTAATCTGAACCACTTTTGGTGGCCTATGACCTCTGTTGCTGACACCACATACTCGTACACTAAGATATCATCAATATAGGAATTGGTGGCCCTTTTCACCTTGTCCACCTTTCCCAGGATGACCTTTGAGAACTTTTGCCATGATCTTCAGTTCTGAATTCAACCCAAACCCCCAGCTTGGCCAGACAATATGTCTGGCCTTTATACCTGACCAGCTGATACATCCATAGTTTCTCAGCTACATGTAGCTGCAGATATGCAGACATCAAGTTGACAATTGTGGAAGCCCCTGTCATTTGTTTTCACTCTCACAAGGTTTCACCACATACATCTGTAACCTTACTGGCCGTATGTCAGGATATGTAGTCGAAAAGAACACATGTAAGCAAGATACCCCAACCCCTCAACCCATCTGAGAGTTCATTGGCTACAACTAATTACAGACTTGGTTTGTAACAACCTATCCAACTCTTGCTAGTCAATGAAAATGGATGTTAAATGATGTCGATTATATATGTGTATATATGTATGTGTGTGTATATATATATCATTGTTGTCTTATATGTTTAGCTGGCGCCATCGGTTGGTTTTCTTAGTGTCACACTTTATAATTGTTGTTTACTCTGGACCTAATGTTTTTTAACTTTTGATCCATTGAGTGCGTTGTGATTGCTAAATAGTACTTGCTAAAACTTTGATTTACACCAATTATATATATGTATATATATATATATATATATTCAATTGAAGAAAGTTGGTTGATTGAAAATCTGCCAACTTTTTCTTAACAGATGTGAAGCACTCCGCAGTTTTTGTTCATCTGGAGTTTTATTAATAAACAAGAAAGACGGTTTCATTTGTACATCCCTATTTATTCTGTTATACGTATTTCAAAGACATAAGGTACTTGTATAACAACTGCCCAACATGTTCTCTTCAGACAAAAATCCAAACAAGATGTAAAGTTCCATTGATATGTTACCAGTCATACGTGTTATTCACTTATATATATAGAGAGAGATTTTTTTTTTTTTTTCTCCTAAATAGTTGACTGAAAGTTCAGAACTGGCCTGACTTTATCATTGACTCCACCACTGCCATTAGTGCAACACTCTGCTCTTTACCTTCTCCTTCCAATGGATTAAAATTCCCTCCTCAATCCATCTTTCTAACTCTTCCTCAAACTCGCTCTTGGCATCTCCTCTCAGGGTATACTGATAGCAGCTGACTTTATTTCTCAATGTAAGGGCCTCTCCCTTCTAGTACCACTCAACTATCCATCACTGACCATTGAACACAGCCTGAAAATCCTTGTCTTCAATGGTGTGGTGCAGCACATTATTCTTCAGAGCTCTCCCAACTCTGTTGTTGCACACTCACACTGCATGGAGACCCCACAATACCAAATGTTACCCTGTCCTCACTAACTGTAACACCTAAAAGTCCTATTGTATCCAAGCCCATCACTGTCAAATCTATCCACCATATGGTCGATCGCAATTGTTCGCAGCCTTCTTCTCATTCCCTGCACAACTATCTCCACTTCACTGCTACCTCTGCATCTAATCTCTCTGCCATCAACTACCCTTACACTACTCATTCTGCTCCACTTTTTAACCACCTTCAAGGTCACTAAGGTCATTGTGCAGCCCATGTCCATGAGCACTCTTGAGACCTTCTTCCCCAACAAGAACCTCCACTATGTGCAGCGACAGCAGGAGCACCTCTATTTGCTTTCAGGATTAGTTGCCGTCGGAGTAGATCTCCTTTGACTGTTTTCCTGGCTGCAATTGCTGGCAATATGGTCTACCTGCTTACACAGGTAGCTAATATTAGTTAAGTCTTCAGCTCCTTGCAATCCCTTGCCATGTGTGGTCAATCGCCACCTAGTGCTATAGACTTCCATGGTTGCTAGCGCCAGCCACAGCATTCCACTTAGCATTTCACATTGACTCATGGGTTTCAGAGATTAGTTTATCCATGGACATCATTTCATTGTCTTGCAGCTGCAGTTATTCCAACCTCATTGATATCTCATCAGAGAAGCCATTCATGAATGGCAACAACATTGCCCTTTCCAGGTCTTCCCCCTGTAAATCCAGAGAATAAGGCCAATCTCTAAAGTTCTGCCATGTACACGCTCACCTGCTCTCCCATCTGCCTCCCCTTCCCTAATCTGGCAAATGCAGCATACGACCCTTCCGTGAATGCTTCCTTTAGGTGCTTTTTGACTTTCTCTACATTTGGTTGGTCCACTTTGTCCATATCAAACAATAAGGCCTGCTACATCTTTGATGCTTTGCAGCCTGGTCACTTACTTGATTTTTTAAAAATCCAGATGATAACATCTCCTTCACCACACAAGGGTCTGATGGCATCACTACCAATCCTTATCTTTGTCAACATATCATCTGGGGGCCAGGAATGAAAGACGAGAAAAAAATAGCTTATTGTAAGGGAAAGGGGGTAGCTCACCTATCTCACAGTTCCTCCCCTATTGTTGATCTTGTCCAGATAGGATATATCTGTGAGAACCCTACCCACATAATCTCTGACTAAGGAACTTTCCTAGCAACAACAGAAGGAATCTATTTCACGTATGTTCTTAGTGCTTCCTTCTCTTGTGCATCTGCTACATACAAAGTCTATCTTTTCTGTTAGCCTACCTGCAATCCCACTACATCTCTTGTGTGTTCATAGTTTGCACTCTGTGTACCTTATAGATTTTCTGCCCACCCCTTTCTGAACATGACCGTTTCCTTGAAGGAATCACCATTCTGTCTTCTTTTCTACTTTTAGGACTTTCAATTCTAGGTTTTGCTTCCATGCTTGCAATTTTGCTTTTAACTCCTCATCTATGAGGACTAGATCATTAGCATATAAGAGTTCTTATAGCATGACAGTTTAAAACTTTTCTGTTATGGCCTGTAGGACAAAAATAAACTATTGGATTGTGGTGAGGCCTGGTAGTGCCCCCTCCCCCCAAGACACACACCTGCACTTCAAATTCATCACTATACTCATTGCCTTTATACATGGCTTCTACTGTCCTCACAAACCATTCGTCTACACCTAGCTTCCTAGTTTTGCCCACCAGATTATAGAGCACAGGACCCTTTCAAAGGTTTCTTCAGATCCATGAATGCTGAGTACAGAGATTTACTCTGGAAGAGGACATTGTTAGCATTCTTACCTAGCATAAAGCCAAACTTCATCTCATCTAACTGTAATCATCATCATAATCGTTTAAGGTCTATCGTCCATGCTAGCATGGGTTAGACGGGATTTTCCCACTTGAGGCAAGATTGGTCGGGTGACCATGTCTCGCTCGTTTAGGACTGTATCTGGCAGGTTTTTCTATGGCTGGAATCCCTTCCTAACACAAACCACATTTACAGTGTGGACTGAGAGCCTTTTTACCATGTCTCCTACATGACCACTTTGCAACTTTCACGATCTGGTACTGTAAATACCTCTCTCTTGTGTATCCCCTTTGACTTTGTAGTAATTTACAATGATACTGCTGCATTAGTCATTGGGTACGACAGTATGAGAATACTAACATAAAAATGACACCAGTGCTGACAACAATGATATTAAGTGAAATCTGGCAATATAAATGTCTTTTTTATTCAAATAATATTTGTTAAAAGAAAATGTTTACCTGTAAAATAATCATTGCTTAGGAAATATTTATAAATATTGTGTTTTTTACATATCTTAACACAGGATATAGATGAATATTTCCAGAAAACTCGTGACTGGGCTAACAACTATGCTACATTGATGAAAGAAACATCAGAGGTAGGTAAGCTTTTCTGATCTTGTAAATGATTTGATTAATGTTTTGTGTTAGTTATAATTTAATATCTCACCCTAGTACATAATAATACTACAGACATCTTCACCAACATACAGTGACATCATGTTAACAGTGGAGGCGTGTGGCCTAGTGGTAAGGGTGTTGAGCTTACGATCATATTATCAAGGGTTCTATTCCTTGACTGGG